>JAINUT010000628.1:0-24481 GCA_020205555.1 Panax stipuleanatus | reverse complement strand
AAGATCTCCCTAAATGAAGACTTGTGTGAGATGTACGGATTGTTTTGAAGGCACTAGTGATATGATTGCTCCTTTTTGATGCTAATCAAACTAGAACGAATCATAGGCACTCACGAGACCTCTTTCTTTAACAATTTGATGAGGACCAAATGAAACAATAAGAAGGTCTCCCTATATCAAGACTTGTGTGAGATGTACGCATCGTTTTTAACGCGATAGTCATAGGATTGCTACTTTTGATGCTAATCAAATTAGAACGAAGTAATAAGACTACTAATCACCTCCTTCTTTCACAATTTTAGAGAACCAATGAAAAAATAAGAAGGTCTCTTAAATGAACACATGTGTGAGATGTACACATCGTTTTTAACGCGATAGTCATGGGATAGCTCCTTTTGATGCTACTAATCAAATTAGAACGAAGTTATAGGACTCCTAATCACTTCTTTCTTTGACAATTTTAGTGCACCAATGAAAACAATAAGAAGGTCTCCCTAAATGAAGACTTGTGTGAGATGTACGCATGGTTTTGAACTCGATAGTCATGGGTTTATCATTTTAACGCTAATCAAACTAGAACGAAGTAACACAACTCTTAATCACCTCTTCTTTATAAATTTTAAACAACCAATGAAACAATATTGAGGTCTCCCTAAATAAAGACTTTTTTTTGTGCTAAATTAGACTGAATTAATAAAAAATAAAGGAGAAATACAAGTTATGGGAGAGACCCAATCAGAATATAGCGAAAACATCAAAGGACAGGCCCCACGATGTTAAGACTATATAAGATTACAAGGCAACGCCCAACAAGAGGTAAAACAGGAATGCCAAACAACAACATGATAAAACACAGAGGTAACCCCAGAAGCAGCAGGCTGCGAAACCAACAGTCAGACCAGGAAGGAGCAAGGAATCCCAGCAGTTAGCAGGAGCAATAGCCTAAATAAAGACTTGTGTGAGATCTACGCATCGTTTTGGATGCGATAGTGATGTGATTGCTCCTTTTGATGCTAATTTCAACTAGAACGAAGTAATAGAACTCATAATCACTTATATTTTGATAATTTGACAGAACTAATGAAACATTAAGAAGATCTCCCTAAATGAAGACTTGTGTGAGATGTACGGATTGTTTTGAAGGCACTAGTGATATGATTGCTCCTTTTGATGCTAATCAAACTAGAACGAATTCATAGGACTCACGAGACCTCTTTCTTTAACAATTTGAGAGACCAAATGAAACAATAAGAAGGTCTCCCTATATCAAGACTTGTGTGAGATGTACGCATCGTTTTTAACGCGATAGTCATAGGATTGCTACTTTTGATGCTAATCAAATTAGAACGAAGTAATAAGACTACTAATCACCTCCTTCTTTCACAATTTTAGAGAACCAATGAAAAAATAAGAAGGTCTCTTTAAATGAACACATGTGTGAGATGTACACATCGTTTTTAACGCGATAGTCATGGGATAGCTCCTTTTGATGCTAATCAAATTAGAACGAAGTTATAGGACTCCTAATCACTTCTTTCTTTGACAATTTTAGTGCACCAATGAAACAATAAGAAGGTCTCCCTAAATGAAGACTTGTGTGAGATGTACGCATGGTTTTGAACTCGATAGTCATGGGTTTATCATTTTAACGCTAATCAAACTAGAACGAAGTAACACAACTCTTAATCACCTCTTTCTTTATAAATTTTAAACAACCAATGAAACAATATTGAGGTCTCCCTAAATAAAGACTTGTGTGAGATCTACGCATCGTTTTGGATGCGATAGTGATGTGATTGCTCCTTTTGATGCTAACTTTCAACTAGAACGAAGTAATAGAACTCATAATCACTTATATTTTGATAATTTGACAGAACTAATGAAACATTAAGAAGATCTCCCTAAATGAAGACTTGTGTGAGATGTACGGATTGTTTTGAAGGCACTAGTGATATGATTGCTCCTTTTGATGCTAATCAAACTAGAACGAATTCATAGGACTCACGAGACCTCTTTCTTTGACAATTTGAGAGACCAAATGAAACAATAAGAAGGTCTCCCTATATCAAGACTTGTGTGAGATGTACGCATCGTTTTTAACGCGATAGTCATAGGATTGCTACTTTTGATGCTAATCAAATTAGAACGAAGTAATAAGACTACTAATCACCTCCTTCTTTCACAATTTTAGAGAACCAATGAAAAAATAAGAAGGTCTCTTTAAATGAACACATGTGTGAGATGTACACATCGTTTTTAACGCGATAGTCATGGGATAGCTCCTTTTGATGCTAATCAAATTAGAACGAAGTTATAGGACTCCTAATCACTTCTTTCTTTGACAATTTTAGTGCACCAATGAAACAATAAGAAGGTCTCCCAAATGAATACTTTTGTGAGTTGTACGCTTGTTTTTGAACCCGATAGTCATGGGTTTCTCCTTTTGACGCTAATCAAACTAGAACGAACTAATACAACTCTTAATCACCTCTTTCTTTGTAAATTGTAAAAACCAATGAAACAATAAGAAGGTCTCCCTAAATGAAGACTTGTGTGAGATCTACGCATCTTTTTGGACGCGATAGTGATGTGATTGCTCCTTTTGATGCTAATTTGAACTAGAACGAAGTAATAGGGCTCATAATCACCTATATTTTGATAATTTGAGAGAACAAATGAAACATTAAGAAGGTCTCCCTAAATGAAGACTTGTGTGAGATGTACAAGTCGTTTTGAAGGCACTACTGATAGGTTTGCTCTTTTTGATGCTAATCAAACTAGAACGAATTCATAGGAATCATAATCACCTCTTTCTTTGACAATTTGAGATACCCAATGAAACAATAAGAAGGTCTCCCTAAATCAAGACATGTGTGAGATGTACGCATCGTTTTTAATGCGATAGTCAAAGGATTGCTCCTTTTGACGTTAATCAATTTAGAACGAAGAAATAAAACTCCTAATCACCTCCTTCTTTCACAATTTTAAAGAACCAATGAAACAATAACAAGGTCTCCTTAAATGAAGACTTGTGTGAGATGTACGCGTCGTTTTTAACGCGATAGTCATTGGTTTGGTCCTTTTGATGCTAATCAAACTAGAATGAAGTTATTGGACTCCTAATCACCTCTTTCTTTGACAATTTTAGAGCACCAATGAAATAATAAGAATGTCTCCCTAAATGAAGCCTTGTGTGAGATGTAAACATGGTTTTGAACGCGATAGTAATGGCTTTGTCCTTTTGACGCTAATCAAACTAGATCTATGTAATACAACTCTTAATCACCTCTTTCTTTATAAATTTTAAACAACCAATGAAACAATATTGAGGTCTCCCTAAATAAAGACTTGTGTGAGATCTACGCATCGTTTTGGATGCGATAGTGATGTGATTGCTCCTTTTGATGCTAATTTCAACTAGAACGAAGTAATAGAACTCATAATCACTTATATTTTGACAATTTGAGAGAACTAATGAAACATTAAGAAGATCTCCCTAAATGAAGACT
Source organism: Panax stipuleanatus (assembly GCA_020205555.1). Lineage (NCBI taxonomy): Eukaryota > Viridiplantae > Streptophyta > Magnoliopsida > Apiales > Araliaceae > Panax > Panax stipuleanatus. Next base: position 20,972 of record JAINUT010000628.1, on the reverse strand, counting down.
TGTGTGAGATGTACGGATTGTTTTGAAGGCACTAGTGATATGATTGCTCCTTTTGATGCTAATCAAACTAGAACGAATTCATAGGACTCACGAGACCTCTTTCTTTAACAATTTGAGAGACCAAATGAAACAATAAGAAGGTCTCCCTATATCAAGACTTGTGTGAGATGTACGCATCGTTTTTAACGCGATAGTCATAGGATTGCTACTTTTGATGCTAATCAAATTAGAACGAAGTAATAAGACTACTAATCACCTCCTTCTTTCACAATTTTAGAGAACCAATGAAAAAAATAAGGTCTCTTTAAATGAACACATGTGTGAGATGTACACATCGTTTTTAACGCGATTGTCATGGGATAGCTCCTTTTGATGCTACTAATCAAATTAGAACGAAGTTATAGGACTCCTAATCACTTCTTTCTTTGACAATTTTAGTGCACCAATGAAACAATAAGAAGGTCTCCCTAAATGAAGACTTGTGTGAGATGTACGCATGGTTTTGAACTCGATAGTCATGGGTTTATCATTTTAACGCTAATCAAACTAGAACGAAGTAACACAACTCTTAATCACCTCTTTCTTTATAAATTTTAAACAACCAATGAAACAATATTGAGGTCTCCCTAAATAAAGACTTGTGTGAGATCTACGCATCGTTTTGGATGCGATAGTGATGTGATTGCTCCTTTTGATGCTAATTTCAACTAGAACGAAGTAATAGAACTCATAATCACTTATATTTTGATGATTTTACAGAACTAATGAAACATTAAGAAGATCTCCCTAAATGAAGACTTGTGTGAGATGTACGGATTGTTTTGAAGGCACTAGTGATATGATTGCTCCTTTTGATGCTAATCAAACTAGAACGAATTCATAGGACTCACGAGACCTCTTTCTTTGACAATTTGAGAGACCAAATGAAACAATAAGAAGGTCTCCCTATATCAAGACTTGTGTGAGATGTACGCATCGTTTTTAACGCGATAGTCATAGGATTGCTACTTTTGATGCTAATCAAATTAGAACGAAGTAATAAGACTACTAATCACCTCCTTCTTTCACAATTTTAGAGAACCAATGAAAAAATAAGAAGGTCTCTTTAAATGAACACATGTGTGAGATGTACACATCGTTTTTAACGCGATAATCATGGGATAGCTCCTTTTGATGCTAATCAAATTAGAACGAAGTTATAGGACTCCTAATCACTTCTTTCTTTGACAATTTTAGTGCACCAATGAAACAATAAGAAGGTCTCCCAAAATGAATACTTTTGTGAGTTATACGCTTGTTTTTGAACCCGATAGTCATGGGTTTCTCCTTTTGACGCTAATCAAACTAGAACGAACTAATACAACTCTTAATCACCTCTTTCTTTGTAAATTTGTAAAAACTAATGAAACAATAAGAAGGTCTCCCTAAATGAAGACTTGTGTGAGATCTACGCATCTTTTTGGACGCGATAGTGATGTGATTGCTCCTTTTGATGCTAATTTGAACTAGAACGAAGTAATAGGGCTCATAATCACCTATATTTTGATAATTTGAGAGAACAAATGAAACATTAAGAAGGTCTCCCTAAATGAAGACTTGTGTGAGATGTACAAGTCGTTTTGAAGGCACTACTGATAGGTTTGCTCTTTTTGATGCTAATCAAACTAGAACGAATTCATAGGAATCATAATCACCTCTTTCTTTGACAATTTGAGATACCCAATGAAACAATAAGAAGGTCTCCCTAAATCAAGACATTGTGAGATGTACGCATCGTTTTTAATGCGATAGTCAAAGGATTGCTCCTTTTGACGTTAATCAATTTAGAACGAAGAAATAAAACTCCTAATCACCTCCTTCTTTCACAATTTTAAAGAACCAATGAAACAATAACAAGGTCTCCTTAAATGAAAACTTGTGTGAGATGTACGCGTCGTTTTTAACGCGATAGTCATTGGTTTGGTCCTTTTGATGCTAATCAAACTAGAATGACGTTATTGGACTCCTAATCACCTCTTTCTTTGACAATTTTAGAGCACCAATGAAATAATAAGAATGTCTCCTGTTTCTGAGAATTTCCATTGGTTTTCTGTTAAAAATATAATTAAAAAAAATTTAGCAAAAAAAAAAAAAAAAAAAAAAAAAATAAGAATATCTCCCTAAATGAAGCCTTGTGTGAGATGTAAACATGGTTTTGAACGCCATAGTAATGGCTTTGTCTTTTTGACGCTAATCAAACTAGATCTATGTAATACAACTCTTAATCACCTCTTTCTTTATAAATTTTAAACAACCAATGAAACAATATTGAGGTCTCCCTAAATAAAGACTTGTGTGAGATCTACGCATCGTTTTGGATGCGATAGTGATGTGATTGCTCCTTTTGATGCTAATTTCACCTAGAACGAAGTAATAGAACTCATAATCACTTATATTTTGACAATTTGAGAGAACTAATGAAACATTAAGAAGATCTCCCTAAATGAAGACTTGTGTGAGATGTACGGATTGTTTTGAAGGCACTAGTGATATGATTGCTCCTTTTGATGCTAATCAAACTAGAACGAATTCATAGGACTCACGAGACCTCATTCTTTAACAATTTGAGAGACCAAATGAAACAATAAGAAGGTCTCCCTATATCAAGACTTGTGTGAGATGTACGCATCGTTTTTAACGCGATAGTCATAGGATTGCTACTTTTGATGCTAATCAAATTAGAACGAAGTAATAAGACTACTAATCACCTCCTTCTTTCACAATTTTAGAGAACCAATGAAAAAATAAGAAGGTCTCTTTAAATGAACACATGTGTGAGATGTACACATCGTTTTTAACGCGATAGTCATGGGATAGCTCCTTTTGATGCTACTAATCAAATTAGAACGAAGTTATAGGACTCCTAATCACTTCTTTCTTTGACAATTTTAGTGCACCAATGAAACAATAAGAAGGTCTCCCTAAATGAAGACTTGTGTGAGATGTACGCATGGTTTTGAACTCGATAGTCATGGGTTTATCATTTTAACGCTAATCAAACTAGAACGAAGTAACACAACTCTTAATCACCTCTTTCTTTATAAATTTTAAACAACCAATGAAACAATATTGAGGTCTCCCTAAATAAAGACTTTTTTTTTTTGCTAAATTTAGACTGAATTAATAAAAAATAAAGGAGAAATACAAGGTATGGGAGAGACCCAATCAGAATATAGCGAAAACATCAAAGGACAGGCCCCACGATGTTAAGACTATATAAGATTACAAGGCAACGCCCAACAAGAGGTAAAACAGGAATGCCAAACAACAACATGATAAAACACAGAGGTAAACCCCAGAAGCAGCAGGCTGCGAAACCAACAGTCAGACCAGGAAGGAGCAAGGAATCCCAGCAGTTAGCAGGAGCAATAGCCTAAATAAAGACTTGTGTGAGATCTACGCATCGTTTTGGATGCGATAGTGATGTGATTGCTCCTTTTGATGCTAATTTCAACTAGAACGAAGTAATAGAACTCATAATCACTTATATTTTGATAATTTGACAGAACTAATGAAACATTAAGAAGATCTCCCTAAATGAAGACTTGTGTGAGATGTACGGATTGTTTTGAAGGCACTAGTGATATGATTGCTCCTTTTGATGCTAATCAAACTAGAACGAATTCATAGGACTCACGAGACCTCTTTCTTTGACAATTTGAGAGACCAAATGAAACAATAAGAAGGTCTCCCTATATCAAGACTTGTGTGAGATGTACGCATCGTTTTTAACGCGATAGTCATAGGATTGCTACTTTTGATGCTAATCAAATTAGAACGAAGTAATAAGACTACTAATCACCTCCTTCTTTCACAATTTTAGAGAACCAATGAAAAAATAAGAAGGTCTCTTTAAATGAACACATGTGTGAGATGTACACATCGTTTTTAACGCGATAATCATGGGATAGCTCCTTTTGATGCTAATCAAATTAGAACGAAGTTATAGGACTCCTAATCACTTCTTTCTTTGACAATTTTAGTGCACCAATGAAACAATAAGAAGGTCTCCCAAAATGAATACTTTTGTGAGTTGTACGCTTGTTTTTGAACCCGATAGTCATGGGTTTCTCCTTTTGACGCTAATCAAACTAGAACGAACTAATACAACTCTTAATCACCTCTTTCTTTGTAAATTTGTAAAAACTAATGAAACAATAAGAAGGTCTCCCTAAATGAAGACTTGTGTGAGATCTACGCATCTTTTTGGACGCGATAGTGATGTGATTGCTCCTTTTGATGCTAATTTGAACTAGAACGAAGTAATAGGGCTCATAATCACCTATATTTTGATAATTTGAGAGAACAAATGAACATTAAGAAGGTCTCCCTAAATGAAGACTTGTGTGAGATGTACAAGTCGTTTTGAAGGCACTACTGATAGGTTTGCTCTTTTGATGCTAATCAAACTAGAACGAATTCATAGGAATCATAATCACCTCTTTCTTTGACAATTTGAGATACCCAATGAAACAATAAGAAGGTCTCCCTAAATCAAGACATGTGTGAGATGTACGCATCGTTTTTAATGCGATAGTCAAGGATTGCTCCTTTTGACGTTAATCAATTTAGAACGAAGAAATAAAACTCCTAATCACCTCCTTCTTTCACAATTTTAAAGAACCAATGAAACAATAACAAGGTCTCCTTAAATGAAGACTTGTGTGAGATGTACGCGTCGTTTTTAACGCGATAGTCATTGGTTTGGTCCTTTTGATGCTAATCAAACTAGAATGAAGTTATTGGACTCCTAATCACCTCTTTCTTTGACAATTTTAGAGCACCAATGAAATAATAAGAATGTCTCCCTAAATGAAGCCTTGTGTGAGATGTAAACATGGTTTTGAACGCGATAGTAATGGCTTTGTCCTTTTGACGCTAATCAAACTAGATCTATGTAATACAACTCTTAATCACCTCTTTCTTTATAAATTTTAAACAACCAATGAAACAATATTGAGGTCTCCCTAAATAAAGACTTGTGTGAGATCTACGCATCGTTTTGGATGCGATAGTGATGTGATTGCTCCTTTTGATGCTAATTTCAACTAGAACGAAGTAATAGAACTCATAATCACTTATATTTTGATAATTTGACAGAACTAATGAAACATTAAGAAGATCTCCCTAAATGAAGACTTGTGTGAGATGTACGGATTGTTTTGAAGGCACTAGTGATATGATTGCTCCTTTTGATGCTAATCAAACTAGAACGAATTCATAGGACTCACGAGACCTCTTTCTTTGACAATTTGAGAGACCAAATGAAACAATAAGAAGGTCTCCCTATATCAAGACTTGTGTGAGATGTACGCATCGTTTTTAACGCGATAGTCATAGGATTGCTACTTTTGATGCTAATCAAATTAGAACGAAGTAATAAGACTACTAATCACCTCCTTCTTTCACAATTTTAGAGAACCAATGAAAAAATAAGAAGGTCTCTTTAAATGAACACATGTGTGAGATGTACACATCGTTTTTAACGCGATAATCATGGGATAGCTCCTTTTGATGCTAATCAAATTAGAACGAAGTTATAGGACTCCTAATCACTTCTTTCTTTGACAATTTTAGTGCACCAATGAAACAATAAGAAGGTCTCCCAAAATGAATACTTTTGTGAGTTGTACGCTTGTTTTTGAACCCGATAGTCATGGGTTTCTCCTTTTGACGCTAATCAAACTAGAACGAACTAATACAACTCTTAATCACCTCTTTCTTTGTAAATTTGTAAAAACTAATGAAACAATAAGAAGGTCTCCCTAAATGAAGACTTGTGTGAGATCTACGCATCTTTTTGGACGCGATAGTGATGTGATTGCTCCTTTTGATGCTAATTTGAACTAGAACGAAGTAATAGGGCTCATAATCACCTATATTTTGATAATTTGAGAGAACAAATGAAACATTAAGAAGGTCTCCCTAAATGAAGACTTGTGTGAGATGTACAAGTCGTTTTGAAGGCACTACTGATAGGTTTGCTCTTTTTGATGCTAATCAAACTAGAACGAATTCATAGGAATCATAATCACCTCTTTCTTTGACAATTTGAGATACCCAATGAAACAATAAGAAGGTCTCCCTAAATCAAGACATGTGTGAGATGTACGCATCGTTTTTAATGCGATAGTCAAAGGATTGCTCCTTTTGACGTTAATCAATTTAGAACGAAGAAATAAAACTCCTAATCACCTCCTTCTTTCACAATTTTAAAGAACCAATGAAACAATAACAAGGTCTCCTTAAATGAAGACTTGTGTGAGATGTACGCGTCGTTTTTAACGCGATAGTCATTGGTTTGGTCCTTTTGATGCTAATCAAACTAGAATGAAGTTATTGGACTCCTAATCACCTCTTTCTTTGACAATTTTAGAGCACCAATGAAATAATAAGAATGTCTCCCTAAATGAAGCCTTGTGTGAGATGTAAACATGGTTTTGAACGCGATAGTAATGGCTTTGTCCTTTTGACGCTAATCAAACTAGATCTATGTAATACAACTCTTAATCACCTCTTTCTTTATAAATTTTAAACAACCAATGAAACAATATTGAGGTCTCCCTAAATAAAGACTTGTGTGAGATCTACGCATCGTTTTGGATGCGATAGTGATGTGATTGCTCCTTTTGATGCTAATTTCACCTAGAACGAAGTAATAGAACTCATAATCACTTATATTTTGACAATTTGAGAGAACTAATGAAACATTAAGAAGATCTCCCTAAATGAAGACTTGTGTGAGATGTACGGATTGTTTTGAAGGCACTAGTGATATGATTGCTCCTTTTGATGCTAATCAAACTAGAACGAATTCATAGGACTCACGAGACCTCATTCTTTAACAATTTGAGAGACCAAATGAAACAATAAGAAGGTCTCCCTATATCAAGACTTGTGTGAGATGTACGCATCGTTTTTAACGCGATAGTCATAGGATTGCTACTTTTGATGCTAATCAAATTAGAACGAAGTAATAAGACTACTAATCACCTCCTTCTTTCACAATTTTAGAGAACCAATGAAAAAATAAGAAGGTCTCTTTAAATGAACACATGTGTGAGATGTACACATCGTTTTTAACGCGATAGTCATGGGATAGCTCCTTTTGATGCTACTAATCAAATTAGAACGAAGTTATAGGACTCCTAATCACTTCTTTCTTTGACAATTTTAGTGCACCAATGAAACAATAAGAAGGTCTCCCTAAATGAAGACTTGTGTGAGATGTACGCATGGTTTTGAACTCGATAGTCATGGGTTTATCATTTTAACGCTAATCAAACTAGAACGAAGTAACACAACTCTTAATCACCTCTTTCTTTATAAATTTTAAACAACCAATGAAACAATATTGAGGTCTCCCTAAATAAAGACTTTTTTTTTTTGCTAAATTTAGACTGAATTAATAAAAAATAAAGGAGAAATACAAGGTATGGGAGAGACCCAATCAGAATATAGCGAAAACATCAAAGGACAGGCTGATAGTAGTGTGCATACAAGCCAATCATGTATGATGATAAAGCACGTACTTTGTAAACAATCTTATTTATTTATTAATAAAATATTCATTTATTAAAGGCATTTAATTATCTACATGTTGCTGTTTTTATAATATGTAAATAACCCATAGTTTTAAGCAATGCTTTTAGAATCATGATGATGATCATGCTAATGAGATCTAAATTCTTAGAAAGTTTTAAAACTAAAATAGTTCCCAATCGTGGGATTACTAAAAAGGGGATTAGTAAATCCGGATAGATTGGTACATATGTTGCTTGCTCATTGGATGAGGATGATTGATCTCATGATCATTTGTGTGGAGACACTAAAGCAAGTATGTAGGTGCTTATTGGAGAATAAGTTCACTGAACGTGATTCGCTATGGAATACCTAATGGAGATTTACTCTCCTGTCAATAGGAATTCCTAATGTGATAGTAGTACAAGTAATCCTTGGACTTGAGATCATCATAGTATCTTGTATGTAACAAATTATACTTTGACTTATTCCTTAAGACCTTTTAAGGCATATATAGGGTATGCTTGGGTATAATGAGTTACATATGGAGATAATGAATGATCAATAAAGAATCTACCACCTCTAGTAAAAGAGGAGATATGTCCTATGTGATTCGTTAAATGACAACCCAGGAATCCTTGGCCAAGGTGAAATGAAATTAGAAAGGAGTTTCTAATTTGCATTATTTGGAGTTGTGCATTTTCTAATCGAAATACATATAATTAAATAAAATAAGACTTGACAGTAAATCCATGTCTTATATTTAATTGGGACATTGTATGGTGGAAGGATTGAATTGTACTGGTAACTATTTACTCACAGGTTCTTTTTGATTAATGTTGAAATCTATATTATCTGGAAAGTCGTTGATCGCTAGGGAGGCTTATCCCTATTGTAGAATAAATATTATTTATTTAAATAAATTATTAGTTTAATTTATTTATTTAAATAAGATTAAAATTGTTTTAATTGATTTATTCACAACCGGTTTAATATGGAGAACCTAAAGGGTCACACCATAAAAGGAAGAATAATTATTTAAGAAGGTAATGGCATAATCGTAATAATGCATTAAGTATAATTAATTTAATCTATGGTGATAGAATAAATTAAATAGCTTAATGTTTATTATTTAATATTTTGGAAATATTAAATATAAATTAATAAGAGGAGTCTTATTAATATTATTACAATTATTATTATTTTAATTTCTAAAGGAGTTTAGTAATTAATTTAATATTTAGTACTCTCATTTATTCCTAATAAGATTAGGAGATAAATTAATTAAATGAATTTAATTAATTATTCCCATGTGGTGGGAAGCCTAAATTAATTAAAGGAGTTTAATTAATTAAAAGAAATCCCATGTCTAATAGGATTAGAAGGGTTGACCAATGTCTATATAAGAGAAGTCTTATAATAGATATTAGATTGATGCAATTCCAATTGTTGGAGAGTACTCCTTTTCTATAGAGGATAGAAAACTAAGGTTAAGCCAAACACCCTCCTTCTTGATAATTCATCTTCCTTGGTGGATCACCTCTAGAGGCCAAACACTTGGGTGGCTAACGTTGATCAAAGGAAAGAATCTAACCCGAAAATTCAAGGAGATCACGAAGAACAAGGAGTTGAACTAGTACCTGTGGAAGCTTCGTTCTACAAGGGTATGATTCCATAACTTCTTATTTATCGTTTTAAATTAATAATTTGCATAAAGGATGATCCGGGTAATGGTTTTGTAGAAATTTTTTAAACTCTGATATACCATGCTTCCGCTAATTTTTGCAATTTGATTGCGTCACGATTTCGTACAAACCCAACACAGGCCCCACGATGTTAAGACTATATAAGATTACAAGGCAACGCCCAACAAGAGGTAAAACAGGAATGCCAAACAACAACATGATAAGACATAGAGGTAACCCCAGAAGCAGCAGGCTGCGAAACCAACAGTCAGACCAGGAAGGAGCAAGGAATCCCAGCAGTTAGCAGGAGCAATAGCCTAAATAAAGACTTGTGTGAGATCTACGCATCGTTTTGGATGCGATAGTGATGTGATTGCTCCTTTTGATGCTAATTTCAACTAGAACGAAGTAATAGAACTCATAATCACTTATAGTTTGATAATTTGACAGAACTAATGAAACATTAAGAAGATCTCCCTAAATGAAGACTTGTGTGAGATGTACGAATTGTTTTGAAGGCACTAGTGATATGATTGCTCCTTTTGATGCTAATCAAACTAGAACGAATTCATAGGACTCACGAGACCTCTTTCTTTGACAATTTGAGAGACCAAATGAAACAATAAGAAGGTCTCCCTATATCAAGACTTGTGTGAGATGTACGCATCGTTTTTAACGCGATAGTCATAGGATTGCTACTTTTGATGCTAATCAAATTAGAACGAAGTAATAAGACTACTAATCACCTCCTTCTTTCACAATTTTAGAGAACCAATGAAAAAATAAGAAGGTCTCTTTAAATGAACACATGTGTGAGATGTACACATCGTTTTTAACGCGATAGTCATGGGATAGCTCCTTTTGATGCTAATCAAATTAGAACGAAGTTATAGGACTCCTAATCACTTCTTTCTTTGACAATTTTAGTGCACCAATGAAACAATAAGAAGGTCTCCCAAAATGAATACTTTTGTGAGTTGTACGCTTGTTTTTGAACCCGATAGTCATGGGTTTCTCCTTTTGACGCTAATCAAACTAGAACGAACTAATACAACTCTTAATCACCTCTTTCTTTGTAAATTTGTAAAAACTAATGAAACAATAAGAAGGTCTCCCTAAATGAAGACTTGTGTGAGATCTACGCATCTTTTTGGACGCGATAGTGATGTGATTGCTCCTTTTGATGCTAATTTGAACTAGAACGAAGTAATAGGGCTCATAATCACCTATATTTTGATAATTTGAGAGAACAAATGAAACATTAAGAAGGTCTCCCTAAATGAAGACTTGTGTGAGATGTACAAGTCGTTTTGAAGGCACTACTGATAGGTTTGCTCTTTTTGATGCTAATCAAACTAGAACGAATTCATAGGAATCATAATCACCTCTTTCTTTGACAATTTGAGATACCCAATGAAACAATAAGAAGGTCTCCCTAAATCAAGACATGTGTGAGATGTACGCATCGTTTTTAATGCGATAGTCAAAGGATTGCTCCTTTTGACGTTAATCAATTTAGAACGAAGAAATAAAACTCCTAATCACCTCCTTCTTTCACAATTTTAAAGAACCAATGAAACAATAACAAGGTCTCCTTAAATGAAGACTTGTGTGAGATGTACGCGTCGTTTTTAACGCGATAGTCATTGGTTTGGTCCTTTTGATGCTAATCAAACTAGAATGAAGTTATTGGACTCCTAATCACCTCTTTCTTTGACAATTTTAGAGCACCAATGAAATAATAAGAATGTCTCCCTAAATGAAGCCTTGTGTGAGATGTAAACATGGTTTTGAACGCGATAGTAATGGCTTTGTCCTTTTGACGCTAATCAAACTAGATCTATGTAATACAACTCTTAATCACCTCTTTCTTTATAAATTTTAAACAACCAATGAAACAATATTGAGGTCTCCCTAAATAAAGACTTGTGTGAGATCTACGCATCGTTTTGGATGCGATAGTGATGTGATTGCTCCTTTTGATGCTAATTTCAACTAGAACGAAGTAATAGAACTCATAATCACTTATATTTTGACAATTTGAGAGAACTAATGAAACATTAAGAAGATCTCCCTAAATGAAGACTTGTGTGAGATGTACGGATTGTTTTGAAGGCACTAGTGATATGATTGCTCCTTTTGATGCTAATCAAACTAGAACGAATTCATAGGACTCACGAGACCTCTTTCTTTAACAATTTGAGAGACCAAATGAAACAATAAGAAGGTCTCCCTATATCAAGACTTGTGTGAGATGTACGCATCGTTTTTAACGCGATAGTCATAGGATTGCTACTTTTGATGCTAATCAAATTAGAACGAAGTAATAAGACTACTAATCACCTCCTTCTTTCACAATTTTAGAGAACCAATGAAAAAATAAGAAGGTCTCTTTAAATGAACACATGTGTGAGATGTACACATCGTTTTTAACGCGATAGTCATGGGATAGCTCCTTTTGATGCTAATCAAATTAGAACGAAGTTATAGGACTCCTAATCACTTCTTTCTTTGACAATTTTAGTGCACCAATGAAACAATAAGAAGGTCTCCCTAAATGAAGACTTGTGTGAGATGTACGCATGGTTTTGAACTCGATAGTCATGGGTTTATCATTTTAACGCTAATCAAACTAGAACGAAGTAACACAACTCTTAATCACCTCTTTCTTTATAAATTTTAAACAACCAATGAAACAATATTGAGGTCTCCCTAAATAAAGACTTGTGTGAGATCTACGCATCGTTTTGGATGCGATAGTGATGTGATTGCTCCTTTTGATGCTAATTTCAACTAGAACGAAGTAATAGAACTCATAATCACTTATATTTTGATAATTTGACAGAACTAATGAAACATTAAGAAGATCTCCCTAAATGAAGACTTGTGTGAGATGTACGGATTGTTTTGAAGGCACTAGTGATATGATTGCTCCTTTTGATGCTAATCAAACTAGAACGAATTCATAGGACTCACGAGACCTCTTTCTTTGACAATTTGAGAGACCAAATGAAACAATAAGAAGGTCTCCCTATATCAAGACTTGTGTGAGATGTACGCATCGTTTTTAACGCGATAGTCATAGGATTGCTACTTTTGATGCTAATCAAATTAGAACGAAGTAATAAGACTACTAATCACCTCCTTCTTTCACAATTTTAGAGAACCAATGAAAAAATAAGAAGGTCTCTTTAAATGAACACATGTGTGAGATGTACACATCGTTTTTAACGCGATAGTCATGGGATAGCTCCTTTTGATGCTAATCAAATTAGAACGAAGTTATAGGACTCCTAATCACTTCTTTCTTTGACAATTTTAGTGCACCAATGAAACAATAAGAAGGTCTCCCAAAATGAATACTTTTGTGAGTTGTACGCTTGTTTTTGAACCCGATAGTCATGGGTTTCTCCTTTTGACGCTAATCAAACTAGAACGAACTAATACAACTCTTAATCACCTCTTTCTTTGTAAATTTGTAAAAACTAATGAAACAATAAGAAGGTCTCCCTAAATGAAGACTTGTGTGAGATCTACGCATCTTTTTGGACGCGATAGTGATGTGATTGCTCCTTTTGATGCTAATTTGAACTAGAACGAAGTAATAGGGCTCATAATCACCTATATTTTGATAATTTGAGAGAACAAATGAAACATTAAGAAGGTCTCCCTAAATGAAGACTTGTGTGAGATGTACAAGTCGTTTTGAAGGCACTACTGATAGGTTTGCTCTTTTTGATGCTAATCAAACTAGAACGAATTCATAGGAATCATAATCACCTCTTTCTTTGACAATTTGAGATACCCAATGAAACAATAAGAAGGTCTCCCTAAATCAAGACATGTGTGAGATGTACGCATCGTTTTTAATGCGATAGTCAAAGGATTGCTCCTTTTGACGTTAATCAATTTAGAACGAAGAAATAAAACTCCTAATCACCTCCTTCTTTCACAATTTTAAAGAACCAATGAAACAATAACAAGGTCTCCTTAAATGAAGACTTGTGTGAGATGTACGCGTCGTTTTTAACGCGATAGTCATTGGTTTGGTCCTTTTGATGCTAATCAAACTAGAATGAAGTTATTGGACTCCTAATCACCTCTTTCTTTGACAATTTTAGAGCACCAATGAAATAATAAGAATGTCTCCCTAAATGAAGCCTTGTGTGAGATGTAAACATGGTTTTGAACGCGATAGTAATGGCTTTGTCCTTTTGACGCTAATCAAACTAGATCTATGTAATACAACTCTTAATCACCTCTTTCTTTATAAATTTTAAACAACCAATGAAACAATATTGAGGTCTCCCTAAATAAAGACTTGTGTGAGATCTACGCATCGTTTTGGATGCGATAGTGATGTGATTGCTCCTTTTGATGCTAATTTCAACTAGAACGAAGTAATAGAACTCATAATCACTTATATTTTGACAATTTGAGAGAACTAATGAAACATTAAGAAGATCTCCCTAAATGAAGACTTGTGTGAGATGTACGGATTGTTTTGAAGGCACTAGTGATATGATTGCTCCTTTTGATGCTAATCAAACTAGAACGAATTCATAGGACTCACGAGACCTCTTTCTTTAACAATTTGAGAGACCAAATGAAACAATAAGAAGGTCTCCCTATATCAAGACTTGTGTGAGATGTACGCATCGTTTTTAACGCGATAGTCATAGGATTGCTACTTTTGATGCTAATCAAATTAGAACGAAGTAATAAGACTACTAATCACCTCCTTCTTTCACAATTTTAGAGAACCAATGAAAAAATAAGAAGGTCTCTTTAAATGAACACATGTGTGAGATGTACACATCGTTTTTAACGCGATAGTCATGGGATAGCTCCTTTTGATGCTAATCAAATTAGAACGAAGTTATAGGACTCCTAATCACTTCTTTCTTTGACAATTTTAGTGCACCAATGAAACAATAAGAAGGTCTCCCTAAATGAAGACTTGTGTGAGATGTACGCATGGTTTTGAACTCGATAGTCATGGGTTTATCATTTTAACGCTAATCAAACTAGAACGAAGTAACACAACTCTTAATCACCTCTTTCTTTATAAATTTTAAACAACCAATGAAACAATATTGAGGTCTCCCTAAATAAAGACTTGTGTGAGATCTACGCATCGTTTTGGATGCGATAGTGATGTGATTGCTCCTTTTGATGCTAATTTCAACTAGAACGAAGTAATAGAACTCATAATCACTTATATTTTGATAATTTGACAGAACTAATGAAACATTAAGAAGATCTCCCTAAATGAAGACTTGTGTGAGATGTACGGATTGTTTTGAAGGCACTAGTGATATGATTGCTCCTTTTGATGCTAATCAAACTAGAACGAATTCATAGGACTCACGAGACCTCTTTCTTTGACAATTTGAGAGACCAAATGAAACAATAAGAAGGTCTCCCTATATCAAGACTTGTGTGAGATGTACGCATCGTTTTTAACGCGATAGTCATAGGATTGCTACTTTTGATGCTAATCAAATTAGAACGAAGTAATAAGACTACTAATCACCTCCTTCTTTCACAATTTTAGAGAACCAATGAAAAAATAAGAAGGTCTCTTTAAATGAACACATGTGTGAGATGTACACATCGTTTTTAACGCGATAGTCATGGGATAGCTCCTTTTGATGCTAATCAAATTAGAACGAAGTTATAGGACTCCTAATCACTTCTTTCTTTGACAATTTTAGTGCACCAATGAAACAATAAGAAGGTCTCCCAAAATGAATACTTTTGTGAGTTGTACGCTTGTTTTTGAACCCGATAGTCATGGGTTTCTCCTTTTGACGCTAATCAAACTAGAACGAACTAATACAACTCTTAATCACCTCTTTCTTTGTAAATTTGTAAAAACTAATGAAACAATAAGAAGGTCTCCCTAAATGAAGACTTGTGTGAGATCTACGCATCTTTTTGGACGCGATAGTGATGTGATTGCTCCTTTTGATGCTAATTTGAACTAGAACGAAGTAATAGGGCTCATAATCACCTATATTTTGATAATTTGAGAGAACAAATGAAACATTAAGAAGGTCTCCCTAAATGAAGACTTGTGTGAGATGTACAAGTCGTTTTGAAGGCACTACTGATAGGTTTGCTCTTTTTGATGCTAATCAAACTAGAACGAATTCATAGGAATCATAATCACCTCTTTCTTTGACAATTTGAGATACCCAATGAAACAATAAGAAGGTCTCCCTAAATCAAGACATGTGTGAGATGTACGCATCGTTTTTAATGCGATAGTCAAAGGATTGCTCCTTTTGACGTTAATCAATTTAGAACGAAGAAATAAAACTCCTAATCACCTCCTTCTTTCACAATTTTAAAGAACCAATGAAACAATAACAAGGTCTCCTTAAATGAAGACTTGTGTGAGATGTACGCGTCGTTTTTAACGCGATAGTCATTGGTTTGGTCCTTTTGATGCTAATCAAACTAGAATGAAGTTATTGGACTCCTAATCACCTCTTTCTTTGACAATTTTAGAGCACCAATGAAATAATAAGAATGTCTCCCTAAATGAAGCCTTGTGTGAGATGTAAACATGGTTTTGAACGCGATAGTAATGGCTTTGTCCTTTTGACGCTAATCAAACTAGATCTATGTAATACAACTCTTAATCACCTCTTTCTTTATAAATTTTAAACAACCAATGAAACAATATTGAGGTCTCCCTAAATAAAGACTTGTGTGAGATCTACGCATCGTTTTGGATGCGATAGTGATGTGATTGCTCCTTTTGATGCTAATTTCAACTAGAACGAAGTAATAGAACTCATAATCACTTATATTTTGACAATTTGAGAGAACTAATGAAACATTAAGAAGATCTCCCTAAATGAAGACTTGTGTGAGATGTACGGATTGTTTTGAAGGCACTAGTGATATGATTGCTCCTTTTGATGCTAATCAAACTAGAACGAATTCATAGGACTCACGAGACCTCTTTCTTTAACAATTTGAGAGACCAAATGAAACAATAAGAAGGTCTCCCTATATCAAGACTTGTGTGAGATGTACGCATCGTTTTTAACGCGATAGTCATAGGATTGCTACTTTTGATGCTAATCAAATTAGAACGAAGTAATAAGACTACTAATCACCTCCTTCTTTCACAATTTTAGAGAACCAATGAAAAAATAAGAAGGTCTCTTTAAATGAACACATGTGTGAGATGTACACATCGTTTTTAACGCGATAGTCATGGGATAGCTCCTTTTGATGCTAATCAAATTAGAACGAAGTTATAGGACTCCTAATCACTTCTTTCTTTGACAATTTTAGTGCACCAATGAAACAATAAGAAGGTCTCCCTAAATGAAGACTTGTGTGAGATGTACGCATGGTTTTGAACTCGATAGTCATGGGTTTATCATTTTAACGCTAATCAAACTAGAACGAAGTAACACAACTCTTAATCACCTCTTTCTTTATAAATTTTAAACAACCAATGAAACAATATTGAGGTCTCCCTAAATAAAGACTTGTGTGAGATCTACGCATCGTTTTGGATGCGATAGTGATGTGATTGCTCCTTTTGATGCTAATTTCAACTAGAACGAAGTAATAGAACTCATAATCACTTATATTTTGATAATTTGACAGAACTAATGAAACATTAAGAAGATCTCCCTAAATGAAGACTTGTGTGAGATGTACGGATTGTTTTGAAGGCACTAGTGATATGATTGCTCCTTTTGATGCTAATCAAACTAGAACGAATTCATAGGACTCACGAGACCTCTTTCTTTGACAATTTGAGAGACCAAATGAAACAATAAGAAGGTCTCCCTATATCAAGACTTGTGTGAGATGTACGCATCGTTTTTAACGCGATAGTCATAGGATTGCTACTTTTGATGCTAATCAAATTAGAACGAAGTAATAAGACTACTAATCACCTCCTTCTTTCACAATTTTAGAGAACCAATGAAAAAATAAGAAGGTCTCTTTAAATGAACACATGTGTGAGATGTACACATCGTTTTTAACGCGATAGTCATGGGATAGCTCCTTTTGATGCTAATCAAATTAGAACGAAGTTATAGGACTCCTAATCACTTCTTTCTTTGACAATTTTAGTGCACCAATGAAACAATAAGAAGGTCTCCCAAAATGAATACTTTTGTGAGTTGTACGCTTGTTTTTGAACCCGATAGTCATGGGTTTCTCCTTTTGACGCTAATCAAACTAGAACGAACTAATACAACTCTTAATCACCTCTTTCTTTGTAAATTTGTAAAAACTAATGAAACAATAAGAAGGTCTCCCTAAATGAAGACTTGTGTGAGATCTACGCATCTTTTTGGACGCGATAGTGATGTGATTGCTCCTTTTGATGCTAATTTGAACTAGAACGAAGTAATAGGGCTCATAATCACCTATATTTTGATAATTTGAGAGAACAAATGAAACATTAAGAAGGTCTCCCTAAATGAAGACTTGTGTGAGATGTACAAGTCGTTTTGAAGGCACTACTGATAGGTTTGCTCTTTTTGATGCTAATCAAACTAGAACGAATTCATAGGAATCATAATCACCTCTTTCTTTGACAATTTGAGATACCCAATGAAACAATAAGAAGGTCTCCCTAAATCAAGACATGTGTGAGATGTACGCATCGTTTTTAATGCGATAGTCAAAGGATTGCTCCTTTTGACGTTAATCAATTTAGAACGAAGAAATAAAACTCCTAATCACCTCCTTCTTTCACAATTTTAAAGAACCAATGAAACAATAACAAGGTCTCCTTAAATGAAGACTTGTGTGAGATGTACGCGTCGTTTTTAACGCGATAGTCATTGGTTTGGTCCTTTTGATGCTAATCAAACTAGAATGAAGTTATTGGACTCCTAATCACCTCTTTCTTTGACAATTTTAGAGCACCAATGAAATAATAAGAATGTCTCCCTAAATGAAGCCTTGTGTGAGATGTAAACATGGTTTTGAACGCGATAGTAATGGCTTTGTCCTTTTGACGCTAATCAAACTAGATCTATGTAATACAACTCTTAATCACCTCTTTCTTTATAAATTTTAAACAACCAATGAAACAATATTGAGGTCTCCCTAAATAAAGACTTGTGTGAGATCTACGCATCGTTTTGGATGCGATAGTGATGTGATTGCTCCTTTTGATGCTAATTTCAACTAGAACGAAGTAATAGAACTCATAATCACTTATATTTTGACAATTTGAGAGAACTAATGAAACATTAAGAAGATCTCCCTAAATGAAGACTTGTGTGAGATGTACGGATTGTTTTGAAGGCACTAGTGATATGATTGCTCCTTTTGATGCTAATCAAACTAGAACGAATTCATAGGACTCACGAGACCTCTTTCTTTAACAATTTGAGAGACCAAATGAAACAATAAGAAGGTCTCCCTATATCAAGACTTGTGTGAGATGTACGCATCGTTTTTAACGCGATAGTCATAGGATTGCTACTTTTGATGCTAATCAAATTAGAACGAAGTAATAAGACTACTAATCACCTCCTTCTTTCACAATTTTAGAGAACCAATGAAAAAATAAGAAGGTCTCTTTAAATGAACACATGTGTGAGATGTACACATCGTTTTTAACGCGATAGTCATGGGATAGCTCCTTTTGATGCTAATCAAATTAGAACGAAGTTATAGGACTCCTAATCACTTCTTTCTTTGACAATTTTAGTGCACCAATGAAACAATAAGAAGGTCTCCCTAAATGAAGACTTGTGTGAGATGTACGCATGGTTTTGAACTCGATAGTCATGGGTTTATCATTTTAACGCTAATCAAACTAGAACGAAGTAACACAACTCTTAATCACCTCTTTCTTTATAAATTTTAAACAACCAATGAAACAATATTGAGGTCTCCCTAAATAAAGACTTGTGTGAGATCTACGCATCGTTTTGGATGCGATAGTGATGTGATTGCTCCTTTTGATGCTAATTTCAACTAGAACGAAGTAATAGAACTCATAATCACTTATATTTTGATAATTTGACAGAACTAATGAAACATTAAGAAGATCTCCCTAAATGAAGACTTGTGTGAGATGTACGGATTGTTTTGAAGGCACTAGTGATATGATTGCTCCTTTTGATGCTAATCAAACTAGAACGAATTCATAGGACTCACGAGACCTCTTTCTTTGACAATTTGAGAGACCAAATGAAACAATAAGAAGGTCTCCCTATATCAAGACTTGTGTGAGATGTACGCATCGTTTTTAACGCGATAGTCATAGGATTGCTACTTTTGATGCTAATCAAATTAGAACGAAGTAATAAGACTACTAATCACCTCCTTCTTTCACAATTTTAGAGAACCAATGAAAAAATAAGAAGGTCTCTTTAAATGAACACATGTGTGAGATGTACACATCGTTTTTAACGCGATAGTCATGGGATAGCTCCTTTTGATGCTAATCAAATTAGAACGAAGTTATAGGACTCCTAATCACTTCTTTCTTTGACAATTTTAGTGCACCAATGAAACAATAAGAAGGTCTCCCAAAATGAATACTTTTGTGAGTTGTACGCTTGTTTTTGAACCGATAGTCATGGGTTTCTCCTTTTGACGCTAATCAAACTAGAACGAACTAATACAACTCTTAATCACCTCTTTCTTTGTAAATTTGTCAAAACTAATGAAACAATAAGAAGGTCTCCCTAAATGAAGACTTGTGTGAGATCTACGCATCTTTTTGGACGCGATAGTGATGTGATTGCTCCTTTGATGCTAATTTGAACTAGAACGAAGTAATAGGGCTCATAATCACCTATATTTTGATAATTTGAGAGAACAAATGAAACATTAAGAAGGTCTCCCTAAATGAAGACTTGTGTGAGATGTACAAGTCGTTTTGAAGGCACTACTGATAGGTTTGCTCTTTTGATGCTAATCAAACTAGAACGAATTCATAGGAATCATAATCACCTCTTTCTTCTTTGACAATTTGAGATACCCAATGAAACAAATAAGAAGGTCTCCCTAAAGCAAGACATGTGTGAGATGTCCGCATCGCTTTTAGTGCGATAGTCATAGGATTGCTCCTGTTGACGTTACTCAATTTAGAACGAAGAAATAAACTCCTAATCACCTCCTTCTTCACAATTTAAAGAACCAATGAACCAATAACAGAGGTCTCTTAAATGAAGACATGTGTGAGATGTACGCATCGCTTTTAGTGCTATAGTCATAAGATTGCCCAGTTGACGTTAACAATTTAGAACGAAGAAAAAACTCCTAATCACCTCTCCTTCTTTCACAATTTTAAAGAACCAAAATGAACAAAACATGTCTCCTTTAAATGAATACTTGTGTGAGATGTACGCGTCGTTTTTAACGCGATAGTCATTGGTTTGGTCCTTTTGATGCTAATCAAACTAGAATGAAGTTTGGACTCTAATCGCCTCTTTCTTTGACAATTTTAGAGCACTAATGAAAAATAAGATGTCTCCCTAAATGAAGCCTTGTGTGAGATGTAAACAGGTTTTGAATGCGATAGTAATGGCTTGTCTTTTGACGCTAATCAAACTAGATCTATGTATACAACTCTTATCACCTCTTTCTTTATAAATTTAAACAACAATGAAAACAATATGAGGTCTCCTAAATAAAGACTTGTGTGAGATCTACGCATCGTTTTGGATGCGATAGTGATGTGATGCTCCTTTTTGATAATTTCACTAGAACGAAGTA
>JAINUT010000629.1:0-176697 GCA_020205555.1 Panax stipuleanatus | reverse complement strand
TTCACTCACTGCTATCTTTTCTTTGCTTGTTCTTTATGCTGTTGAATATGCCTGCTGTGGCAAATGGTTTGTTGATAGTTGGGTTTTTTGGGCTTCTAATGAAGGTATAGTTTGTTCTCTGATGGTGTTGCTAGTTTTCTGTTGTGATATGCAGAAAACCCTTTGATTGGGTGATGCTGCAATAAACTTTTTGATGCTTAAGCTGTTCTTGCTGGGTTCTTCTTGGATTATTTGGGTTTGACTGGTAGTTAGGTTCCAGACTGATTATTGCTCTGCCATGGTCTGGGCCAAATGGTTATCTTGTTGATGGTATGGACTGCTGCTTCCCTTCCCCTTGTGGTCGGCTGATGATATTTCCTTTTTGGTAGCTGCATTGTTTCTTCCCATTTTGGTACTTTTCTTTCCCTGCTTCTATGTTGCTTTAAAGCTTGGTAGGGTATTTTGGTAAAAGTACTATGTTCCTCTTGTCTAGCCACCTTTTTTTGCCTTTGCTTTATGTTAATCTCATAGGGTCTTATTCTATAGAGGTCATTGAATGGGATATGCCCTATTAACTCTGTAATTTTTTCCTTTCATTTATAAAGTTTAAATTTAGAAAAAAGAAGAAGAAGTAGAAATAGGACTCGTAACAAACTCATTCTTTAAAAATTGGAAATAACCAAAGAAATAATAAGAAGGTCTCCCTAAATGTAGATTTGTGTGAGATGTACGCATCATTTTGAACGTGATAGTCATGATTGCTTCTTTTGATGCTAATCAAACTATAACGAAGTCATAGGATACCTAATCACCTCTTTCTTTGACAATTTGAGAAAACCAATGAAACAATAAGAAGTCTCCCTACATGAGGACTTGTGTGAGATGTACGTATCGTTTTGAATGATAGTCATGAAATTGCTCCTTTTGATGATAATCAAACTTGAATGTACTAATAATATACCTAATCACCTCTTTCTTTGACAATTTAAGAGAACTAATGAAATAATAAGAAGGTCTCCACAGAAATCGAGTTATGTTTCTCTCTCTACATTTTTCGCTACTACTTCTTTTTATCCTCCTTCCAGATTGATATTTTCTAGATCTGTCATTCTTCTCCAGATCTGTTCTTTTCTTCTGAGCTTTGTTCTTCCTCTTTTCTCCCTTTCTCTTCTATTATCATTCTTCCATCTCGGCTTGTGACTCAGAGAGCAAGTCAGTCTCGTGATATCTTGCTGAATTTGGGGTTTTTAATCTAATTATTTTTCCAAATGAGGTTGAGTCTGATATGATGAATCGACTCCTATTCTTATTGAAGGCACCTTTTGTATTGCTGTTTTAAACCCAAATTCCTCTTCTAATTCTCTTCTGAAGGAAGAATATTGTTGAGATAGCGGAATCTAAGGCCAATCCTGTTCCTATTTCTATCATCTCAATAACTCTATCTCGTCGGATGCAAATCTGGAGGTTAAAATTTGGGTCCTGCACTGTGGTGCCAAGGCACAAGATATCTTTAAAGTTGCTCAATTCTTCTCCAGGAAGGATATAGACGAAACTATAGCTGAACGGAAAAAGAATCTACATCTCATGAAATTTATTTAAGCTCATAGCCTTTCAATTGATTATGTAAATCATTTTGCAAAGGAGGGCAAACTGGCAAAATTGGGAATGCACGCAAATGTTTGATAATATTCAGCCAGTAAAGGAGGAGCCTCCTAAGGTTATTTTCTGACCGGAATGAAACTTTTTCTTGGTGGCCAACTAGTTCCGGTTCTCTGTGTTGGAGAATCCTTAAGTCTAAACAGGGATCTGTTCACCGGAGCGTGTGACCCAATCACCATCCGTCTTCGTAAAGCAGCATGTCTCTGCTGGTTCTGGCTCTGATAGGAAATTTTAAATTCAAAATTCAAATCTCGAGGAGGGAGATATTCCTAACCAACCTCCTTTTGGGCCCCCCCAAATCATGGAGTGTTATTATCTCAAATAATTCGGGTAAGGCGTTTCTGCCCCTTTCTTTTCTCCCTTCTGATCCTATTTCTGAGGATGGCAGTATCCTTATCAAGCATCCAGTTGATGTCTTACAACGAGGGAAACCAGTTATGGTCATCTACCTTGGTGGGCTTCTTTCTCCATTCAAAGCTTCCTTATAAGGTAGTAGAACCTATTTCTTTTCGACTATAGGGAAACATGGGCCTTTCAAAGGTTCTCCTGCACGATAAAGGCTACTATATATTTAAGTTTAAATATGTGGCTGATAGGAGTAACACCCTTGCTACCGGTCCCTGGCACTTTGCTTCTAAAGTCATGATTCTAGAACCATGGAAGGCTGGGGTAGAATTTACCAAAACTGAATACTCCAAAATTCCTATCTAGGTAAAATAATGAATTATAGAAAACTCGACCTTTGAACCAAGATTAGAAAACAAGATTGAATTATATCTGAGGGTCACAAGACCATGACCTATGTCCCACGTTATTAAGTATTTCTACTTAGACCTTTAACAGTCATAAGACTATATATGGACCTTTATTCTCGTACTCAGGGGGATCAGACTTCGTACCATGTATTGTACACAAACATCTTAACGTTAACGCATAACTAACCCCTCTATAATAGGGTTGTTCATCTCAACTTTAACTTAAGAATCCGCACCAAAGAAAGTTTGGTTTGGATTAGCTTCAACAATAGTTCTAGAATTTAGAACGCTCATCAACTATGGATTAGTCGAATCAACAAGGTTTGACTAGCCATTCAAAGTTTGATACAATAACTTGGTATTTAATAACGATGTTTAAATCAAAGATTGAATCATGATAATATAAAATTGAATAACACATTGTATAACCATTGTGGTACTTTCAAAGGAATTAGAAAGTCTCGTTCGAAATAATGAACAATTTAAGCTTTGAAATAATAAGAAACAATGGTCAGGACCTCGCTCAATATAGATAGACAACTTGAATATCGTAACCAAAACAATAACAAGTTTAAGATTAGAAAACTTGCCTCGTGCGTATGCTATTAAATTACAACTCACGTTCGTCGAATACCCTACACATACCATTAGAATCGCAATACCGATTAGCTACATCAACATTAACCCTATATGTTCAATTCCCATTCAAGTTCATCTTGTTATCCTAATTCATATTCTGATCAATGACATCATTTACAAATCTGAAATCACCAGTCTAGTAAAGCAACACAACACTTAACAACATCTCCAGACTTACAAATAACAAGTTAAAGTTTTCACGACTTATTAACTTTATAATTTAAGATAATCAAATACATGTTTACAATCTGTTATAGAACATTATTACATGTTTAACACATTATCATGATCATTAGACTAGGTAGGCCAAATGTTATGGACTGAAAAAAAATGTTTCTGCTCAGGGAGGGCGCAGCTGCGTTGCCCCAAGCCTTTGGCACCGACGCAGCTGTGCTGGTGCTTAATCTCGAAAACTCAATAGGCGCAACTGCGCCGTTCCTGCCTTTGATACCAGCGCAGCTGCGCTGGTACGCAGACAAGAACATTGTCGTCTGCTTCCCTACTTCACCGTTCAAACCCAAAACTTTAATCTCTCCAATCAAACAGAAATTCAACAAACCCAGAAGCTTATAACTTATTAGCAACATCGCCAAGCATGCTTATCATTATTCTAACAACAAAACATCTTAAACACTCAATTTTAAAGGATTAAAACCATGTTTTTGCTAGTTTCTTCATTTTCCAATATGTTTAGCAAATTCAATCACCAAATCTCATTTCTTAACCAAATTAGCCCATACCACAAGCATTGTTTTTGGATTTGAACATATTAACAATACCAACTAAAAATTTGCAGTTTACAATATGAATTGACCATCAATTTTAGCCACGAATAAGCCACGTATATATATATATATATATATATATATATATATATATATACATACATACATATATATATATATATATATATATATATATATCACTGTAAACTTAAATTTTCTCTTTTAACAAAATTCCATGAATGTAATCACACCAAAACCATTTATAATCACTATATACAAATTATGTATATCTCTTAACGTATAAGAACCAATTCCTCATCAAATTATACAAAAAAAATTCCAACTTCTATGAAAACCCAAGAACACAATTAAAGTTTAAAATTGAGAATTTACCCTTGATTAGATTATATAACACCCCCAAATCCGGTATCTTAATTTCCACAAGATTTAGTGTTCACTATTCAAATATCATATGACTATCTACCCATAAATAATGAAATTTATTTAATAGATAAATAATCCATCATCTCCCTATAATAGGGTTACAACATCTGAAATAGTAAATACATAATCAATCCCAGGTTATACTTAACCTTAAATCTCTGTTGCGGAAACGTAAACAAATAAGTCTTAACCATTACACATAAGTCTTGAACTTTAACTTTTTTAATAACACCACAAGTCTTCAACACTTGTTAACTTTTTCTTTGCCCTTGCTACCGGATGGCTCACCAGATTGTTCATTCTTAGCTGCAATGTTATTATGCAAGAGTGAGCATGATTGCCCGCAAGTATAACAATATGACAATAATAACATGCGAGTGAATCAAAGAAATCTGAATAACAGAAAGCTTAACTTTTGAATCAAGAATAAATTATCGAGAATCAAATTACATATGAGGGTCATAAGACCTTGACCTATGTCCTAGGTTGTCAAGTATATTAACCTTTAAACCTTTAACAGTCATAAGACTATGAATTTTACTTCTCGTACTCAGGGGGATCAACCCTTTGTACCAATATTGTGCACAATACCTCAACGCTTAAAGCATCATCAATCCCCTATATTAGGGTTGTTCATCTCAGTTTAACATCAGAGTCCGCACCAAAGAAAGTTTGGCTTGGATAAACTCAATAACAGTTCTAGAATTTAGAACGTTCATCAACTATGGACTAGTCGAATCCATAAGGGTTCGCTAGTCTTAAACAATAAATGATTTTCAAATTGAATAATAACTTCTCAAGGGTATACAATCGAATAAGTATTGTATAACTGAAGTGATACTTTTAAAAGAATCATAACATCTTATATGAAATCTTGAATTTGAATAATCAAGATTAAGTACTTGCTCGATATAGAATTTAAGTCTATAACTTGCTCAATGTAAAGATTTGAGTTTAGGAAACTTGCCTCTTCCGCAAGCTACAATTATAACTCACGTTCTTTAATTAATCCTACATGTCAACATATTCATAATATCTATTAATCACAAGTTCGATATAATTATCGAATCACAACAATGTTCTTCGAACTTATTATTAGCCTTTTCAAATAATAGTTTAAGTCGTGTAATTAACTTAATAATTAATCACGTAACATAAGTTATTAAACGTGTATTTAACATCTCATCATATGCATAACGTGCCTTCATGTTCATTAGGTCTAAAACACATTACTCAATATTTGACACTTACAAAAATTTTAGAAATTTCCATGACGGCGCGTCGTAGTGCCAGAATCTGCAGTTCGCGAAGAACACAGAGACTCGCCCACTTAACTCCAATTTACACTAATACACTGATTTGTAATGTTACCCATGAAGAATATACTTTGCAGGAACATCAAAAATTAATTCTAGCATGTTTCTAACATTTTAATCATGTAATTGCACAAATTAAGACATTTAATTTCACTGTTATTCATTTTTTTGTAAAGTTTGCTGAAAAATATGAAATTCCTCATCACGGATTCGTTATAACTCCGAATCCGTTTATTCCAATTCTGTTTCCTTTGTTTTAAGATGTATAATCATAATCAAATGTCAATTTTAAGTTATACATATGATTAAAGTATTTAATTTACCCATATGGGTTATTCATACAACATTCATACTCTGTAATTTGTGAAACCCAATTTAATCCAAAATTTCATGGTGTGATCACTGTAAATCATGTATACATGTTACAACACATGATATTAACATATACGGATACATATATGATCATATCTTGATTTAATTACCAAAATAGTTCTTAACAGAGAGTTTTAAAAAACACGTAAAAGAAAACTCTATAACTCTTCCAAAAACCCAATTAAGGCCTATTTGCATGAATTCAATCATTTTAAATCATGCATACCAAACATAAAACATGATATAATCACACACACACACACATATATATATATAGCCATATCATGCCTTAATTACAAAAACTAGTTTTTTTTTACAGAAAACTTTAATGTACGTAATGAAAACTTTGAGAAATCTTAATTTGAAAACTTAAGAAGAGTGATTACCCTTTAGTAGTGAAGATGATACAAGGTTAGAATATTATAGATTTCTAAAATTCCTCTCCCTCAATTCGTCTTCATAATTTCTCTATCTTTTTCTCTCTGAACTTTTCTTTCTCTGATCAATATAAACAAACTGACATCTGATATATGATAATACGTAAATAATTTATCCGTTAACTTAACCAACCCAACTTCTCATAGGGCCTTGTTTGGTTTTCTTCTTTTCCTCCTTTCCCTTTATTTTAATTAACTAGTTTACTATATAGTTAATTGTCACATTTTAATTAAATCAATTAATTTTATTTAAAACAATTAAATAAAATATGACAAACTCGCATTAAATCACATTGTCACATAATTAATATTCTCCTTTATTAATTATTTCAATTCGTTAGATTTTTAATTAATTATTAAATTAATTCAAATAACATTATCATTAGTTAAATAAATCATTTAATTAAATAAGCTCCATTAATATATGCTTTGAACTTATAAAATTACCACACATTAATATAATTAATATAACACATATAATTAAATTAATCTACCACCAATTCATGAATTAATTATTTAACTCAATAATTAAATCATCAAAAATATTTATTTAATTCAATAAATATTTAAATAACTTTACAAAATTCTCGTTCGTCACAGATTAGCTAGATGATGATTAAGAAGCTTGAAGAAGCTTGATAGTACCACCCTTCTTATCTGATTTTCAGATTCTCTTTATCTCTCTCAATTTTCTCTCTATCTCTTTGTGTTTCTAGCTTTAGCTTAATACATATAATGTAAGCTGATATCATATAATACGTAAACTTAATATATATCAGTTATAGAACAAAAGGTTTCCAACTGATGAAAATACCAAAGGTCTTAAGACCTTGTTTGGTAAACCATCTCCCAAAACAAATTTATTTTTATTATTTTCTTATTACATAGTTCCCTTGTCACATCCTTAATTAATTTAATTAAATCACAAATCAAATTAACATTTATCTCAGAATTATATTTTCCATTATATATTATAATTATACTTAACAAATTATTACATCTCTAATTTAATTATTAAATTAAACTAGAACATCACAACATTATAATTATTAAACAATTCATTTAATTATATCATCAAATTAAATCTTCAAACCATAAAATTATCACACATTAATTTAACTAATATAACACACTTAATTAAATTATTGCACAATAATTTCAACAACTATTTATTTAACTCAATAAATAAATCAACTAAAATATTTATTCAACAAATAAATATTTTAAATAAAATACAAAATTCTCATTCGTTACATCATTCCCTCAAAATGATTATGTACCCAGAATCACAACTCAATTAATTCATTTGTCATATTCTTCCTTCCTTAAAAAGATTATGTCCCCAGAATCGTTATGCAAGGATTAAGCAAATAACTGAGGATAATTTTTCATTATAACTTCTTCCAGTTCCCACATAGCTTCTTCAGCGTTGTTGTTCCTCCATATTACCTTAACAGAAGGTATCACTTTGTTTCAAAGTACTTGCTCTTTTCTATCAACTATCTGCACAGGTACTTCTTCGTAAGTTAAATCTTTTTCAAATTGTAATGGTTCATACTCTAATGTTTATAATCGGGCTTGTACAGTCGTAATACCGAAACATGGAAAATGTTATGAATATATTCTAATTCCGAAGGTAAAGCTACCTCACATGCCACTGCACCAACTCTTCGCAGCACTTCAAAAGGACCAATAAACTGTGGACTTAGTTTCCCATTTTTACCAAACCGTATTTTCCCCTTCTAGGGAGACATTTTCAAGAAGACAAAACTTCTGACATCAAATTCTTGATTCTGTCGGTGTTGATCGGCATATTTCTTCTGCCTATCCTGTGCAGCTATCAATCTTGCTCGTATCACCTTGACGATCTCAACGGTTTGCTGTACCATTTCTGGTCCTAATAGCTGACGTTCACCAACTTCGTCCCAGCACAACGGGGTTCTACACTTCCTGCCGTACAACGCTTCGTAAGGCGGCATGCCAATACTCACGTGATAACTATTGTTGTAAGAAAATTCCACTAATGGTAGATGGTCATCCCAACTTCATTTGAAATCCATAACACAAGCTCTTAGCATATCCTCCAATATATATCTGGATTTTCCTCTCGCTCTGTCTGTCAATTTGGGGATGATACACTTTGCTCATTCTCAACTGCGTTCCTATAAATTTCTGTAGTCGTTTCCAAAAATTTGATGTGAAACGTGGATCTTTATCCGAAACAATTGATACCGGAACACCGTGTCTTGACACAATCTCCTTCACATATAGTTTTGCCAACTGATCTAGGTTGAATCTAATTTTAATTGGACAAAAGTGCGATGGTTTTGTTAGTCGAACCACAATCACCCAAATCGCATCATAACCTTTCTGAGTCATTGGAAGACCTACCACGAAATCCATCGTGATATGATCCCATTTCCATTCTGATATTTCTAATCGTTGTAGCAATTCTCTTGGCCTTTGATGTTCAACTTTAACTTTCTGACACATTAAACATTTTGCCACACATTCGGCAAATCTCTTTTCATATTCGGCCACCAAAAATGTTGTCGCAGGTCCTGGTACATTTTCGTACTCCCGGGGTGAATCAAACATCTTGAGCTATGAGCCTTGCTCAAAATTTCCTCTTTAACTTCCAATACTGGCGGAACCCAAATTCTCCCCTCAAATCTAAGCAACCCTTCGGTATCGATTTTAAATTTGTTTTCTTCATCTTCAGACACTTTTCTTTTTATTGTTTCACCCTCTTCATCTTGAATTTGTGTGTTCTTCACCTTATCCTCCAAAATTAAACTGGTCTCCATCTAGAACAATTTTTCATCCAATTTTATTGGATATTTAACCTCCAATTCCAACTTGGCCATTTCTGCTACAAGCTTTTCCTAAGCCGTTAACAAAAGTAATTTCTCCCGACCCTTCCTGCTTAAAGTTTCTACTACAAGTTTTTCGGGATGATAAAGAATCTCGCAGTTGTAGTTTTAATCAACTCGAACCATCTTCTCTGTCGCATTTTCAGATCCTTCTGTGCAAAGATATACTTCAGACTCTTATGGTCCGTATATATCTCACACCTCTCTCCATAAAAGATAGTGCCTCTAGATCTTCAGAGCAAACACCACCGCAACAAATTTTAAATCATGAGTCGGTTACCCTTGCTTGTAATCCTTTAATTGTCACGATGCATATGCGATGACCTTGCCATTTTGCATAAGCACACAGCCTAGTCCCTTATGCGATGCATCACTATATACCACAAAACTCCCTGTATCATCAGGCAATGATAACACAGGTGCCAAACTTAATTTATTCTTTAATTCTTGAAAACTCTCTTCACATTTCTCCGTCTAAACAAACTTAATTGCCTTCCTAGTCAAATTTGTCAATGGGGTTGCGATCTTGGAAAAATCTTGAATAAAATACCTACAGTAACCTGCCAACCCCAAGAAACTTCTTACGTTTGACGGTGTCTTCGGCTGATCCCAGTTTATTACAGCTTTAACTTTTGATGGATCTACCGAGATTCTGTCTTTGTCAATAACATGCCCAAGAAATTGCACACGTTCTAACAAAAATTCACATTTTGAAAATTTAGCGTACAACTTCTCTCTTCTTAATGTCTCCAATGTCACCCTTAAGTGTTCAACGTGCTTCTCCTTGGTTTTGGAATACACCAAAATATCGTCAATAAACACCACTACAAATTTATCTAAGAATGGTTTAAAGACCCTGTTCATCAAATCCATGAACGCTGCAGGTGCATTGGTTAAATCAAATGACATTACCAGAAACTCGTAATGACCATACCGAGTTCTGAATGCCATTTTCGGTACATCCTCCTTCCTTACCTTCAACTGATGGTACCCACTCCTCAAATCTATTTTTGAGAAGTACATCGCTCCATTCAGTTGGTTGAACAAATCATCGATCCTTAGCAACGGATACTTATTTTTAATCGTGACCATGTTCAATTTCCTGTAATCAATGTAGAGCCGCATTGTTCCATCTTTCTTTTTGACAAATAACACCGGCGCTCCCCACGACGATACGCTCGGCTAAATATACTTTTTGTCTAGAAATTCTTGCAAATGCACCATCAACTCCTTCATTTCGACTAGAGTCATTTTGTGCAGGGCTTTAGATATCGGGGCAGTTCCTGGCGCTGAATCGATCACGAACTCGACTTCTCTGTCTGGCAGAAGTCCTGGCAAATCGTCTGAAAAATCTCTAACAACTGGTATATCTTCCAGCTTCGTACCCTTTTTCTGAGTATCAACTATGTAGGCTAAGTATCCTACACATTCTTGTCTTAGTAACTTCTTGGCCTGCATCATCGTCAAACAACTCGCTTGTCTAGGCGACTTACTGTCATAAAACACCAACGAAGTCATAAGGTTAACACACTTCTTTTGGCAATCAATTATCGCCCTGTAATTGAATAACCAATCCATTCCCAGTATAACATAAAATTCCCCAAGTTTGATTTAAATCTACCATCATCTCGTGGCCCTTAATATCCACCCTACAGTTCTTGTGTACAAACCTAACAAGAATCACCTCCCTGTTCGCAATCTCTATGTTTAAAGAAAAATCTAGTTCCTCTATAGGCAAATCTAAATTCCTAGCAAAATCATTGGATATAAATGAACAAGTAGCACCCGAATCAAATAATACATAAGCATTAATACCATTGATCTGAATGATACCTGACACCACATCCTTTGACTACACATCATCCTACACAGTCATATTGGAAGTTCTGGCGGTAGGTCGGTTCGATGGCACTGGCCCCGTGATAGTCAATGTACCACCACTGTTGCTTCCCTTACCTCCATTTGCACCTCCCACTGTCTTCCTAGGTCAATCACGAGCCATATGATCCTTTGACCCGCAAGTGAAAAAAGCTCCCTTCTTCGGGCTAGGATAATTCGGCGCAATGTGGCCCTCCTAACCACAATTAAACAACATCCGTTTACCCTTCAGTCACACACCAGTGTGATTTTTCCCACATATAGCACAAGCTTCAAACTTTCTTTTCTGCTGATTTCCCTGCTTACTTCCTACATTTGAATTTTCATTCCACTTCCTTTTCTGGTTACCTCCACCATCATTGCTACCACCAGCCTTGTTTTCATTCTCATTCTTCTTCTTCTTCTTCTGTTCTTGATTATACTTAGTTAAGGCATCACTTACACCTTCAGCTATAATCGCCTTTTCTAATACAGCTGCAAAAGTATTTAACTGAAACATTTAAACCTTGCTATACATCTAGGGCTTCAACCCCTGTTTAAACCTCCTCACTTTTCGTTCGTCCATATTGACCTGATACGGTGCAAACCTTGCCAACTCATTGAACTTCGCAGCATAATACATGGTTCCTTGCTTCAGTTCCAAAAATTGGACTTCCATCTGGTCCCGAGAACTTGTCAGAAAGTACCTTTCGAAAAAAAATTCTTTAAATCTGTCCCACGCTATTATTCTCTATCCCTCTCGGACCCTATTCGCCTGCCCCCAATAGCTAGCTTCAGATTTTAGCATAAACATTGCGAAGGCGGTCTTCTGGTCATCATTGACCCTGGCAACGCCAAATACCATCTCTAACTCCATTATCCAGGTTTGGGCTTCAACCGGATTCATGGAACCCTGAAACTCCGGTGGTCCAACCGCTTTAAAGTCCTTGAATGTTGTGGCTTGAGCTTGCAGCTGATTCGCAAGTGCTCCCGTTAACAAGGTCACCAACTGCTGAATTGGATTAGCATTAGCCTCGTTATTATTGTTATTAGTAGACCCCTCAGGAGTGGGATGTTGACGTGGTTGACGTCTTCTTGGCGGCATCTTTCTGTTTAAGATATATATGCTTATTAGATCGTTGCTCAATTTCTTAAGACTCATCTTAAACATTTTAAGAGCAATATTTAATCACATAACATCTTCAATAAACCTTGATATTTTATTCATTCATGATTTTTAAACATAGAAAATATAGCATCACTGCTATTTACATTAACTGTCCTGAGATAATAGAAAACTCCAAGACTACATCATCATATCCCATTATTTATATCCTAACTAGGATTTACATCATATTTACTCATAAATATTAACATAACTTAATATACTTCCTATCAAAACCAACTAAGACGTCGTATTACTTCTCTGCGCTCTTCTTCCATGACATGGAACACTGTTCTACGATCCACCATATACTATGGTAAATCTTTGAACTGAGCGTGGTAATAAAAGAATCGGTCCTGGGCTCTATCAATAGATGAATGAAAAGTATAATCCATCTCATGCATCCTTGTCTTCTTTGCTTGAACCTTATCTTCAACACGATTTGCACGCTGAGTAGCCTTCATCCAAGCGTCTTCTACTCTAGCGCGCTTCGTCGACTCCTCTTTTAAGTCGCCCTATAATTTTAAAATTTCAGCCTCTAATTACTCGTTGTGACTCTCTGTGTGAACTAACTTCCACTCCATGTTTCCCAGACGTTCATCAAGATCTTGGATCGTCCCATTCTTCTGCTCTATAGTGGCCTGACGCATATCAGCCAGGTCCTCCAGCTCACCAACTTTATCATGTAACTCTATGTTACTGTCATACAGTTCGTCATACATCTCAGCTGCAATGGAGTTTGGTGGAAACTCCACAGGATCCTCTTCATCATCCTCCACCTCTATTTCCTCAGAGTCCTCCTTAGGATCAGACACAGGCTCATGCTCCTGACCTTCAACAGTGATCAACAGAGATGGCTCTCTCTGAACCAACTACTCCCGGATGATATGGATGTCTCGAGGCTCTTCATCTCTAGGCACCTGAGGTTCCTCCTCCCTAGTCTAATTGGATCCTCCAACATTAGACATCCTGACAATAAAATAAAAAAGTTTTAATTTCTAAATGACATTACTCGGTACTCGCGAGTACATAAGTTATTAACACATAAGCACATAAAGTCTTTTATTGTTTATCTTTAATGAATTCCTTAATACTCGATAAGAGTTTATCACCACTATGTTTTTGATCTCGTACAAGGCTATTTTCTAAGGTTTACCTACCTAAGGTTCATAACCTAAGGCTCTGATACCAATTTGAGACACCCCCAAATCCTGGTACTTCACTCCCACAGAATCTGGTGCTCACTATCTAAAACAATCACATCTAACTACCTATAATAAAAGATAATAACATAAACTTAAAGAAATAATCCTCCCATTACGGGTTACATCATTATAAAACAAATCCCAGGCAATCTAACCTTAATTTATTACCTCAATAAGGAAACAACATTTAAACCAACAAATCTTATTAAATAAAATAAACATAATCAGATCTTCTTCACTTGTGCATTTTCCTCTTTCCCTTACTAGTGGATGGTTTATCAACTTTCTCAACTTTAGCTGCAATGTTATATGCAAGAGTGAGCAAACAATTGCCCACAAATATAATAATAACAATAATAATAACATGAGAGTAGACAACGAATACTGAATTATGGAAAACTTGACCTTTGAACCAAGATTAGAAAACAAGACCGAATTTTATCTGAGGGTCACAAGACCATGAACTATGTCCCAGGTTATTAAGTATTTCTACTTAAACCTTTAACAGTCATAAGACTATATGGACCTTTCTTCTTGTACTCATGGGGATCAGCCCTTCGTACCATCTATTGTACACAAATATCTTAACGCTAACACGTAACTAATCCCCCTATAATAGGGTTATTCATCTCAGCTTTGACTTAAGAGTCCGCACCAAAGAAAGTTTGGTTTGAATTAGCTTCAACAATAATTCTAGAATTTAGAACGCTCATCAACTATGGACTAGTCGAATCAATAAGGTTTCACTGGCAATTCTAAGTTTGATACAATAACTTGGTATTGAATAACGATATTCAAATCAAAGATTGAATCATGAT
Organism: Panax stipuleanatus; assembly: GCA_020205555.1. Classification (NCBI taxonomy): domain Eukaryota; kingdom Viridiplantae; phylum Streptophyta; class Magnoliopsida; order Apiales; family Araliaceae; genus Panax; species Panax stipuleanatus. The sequence continues at coordinate 162,453 of JAINUT010000629.1, read as the reverse complement.
AATATACAATTGAATAAAACAGTGTATAACCATTGTGCTACTTTCAAAAGAATTAGAAAGTCTAGTTTAAAATAATGAACAATTTAAGCTTTGAAATAATAAGAAACAAAGGTCAGGACCTCGCTCTATATAGATAGACAACTTGAATAATCGTAACCAAAACAATAACAAGTTTAAAATTAGGAAACTTACCTCGTGTGTAAGCTATTAAATTACAACTCACGTTCGTCGAATACCCTACACATACCATTAGAACCGCAATACCAATTAGCTACATCAACATTAACCCTATAGGTTCAATTCCCATTCAAGTTCATCTTGTTATCCTAATTCATGTTCTAATCATTGACATCATTTATAAATCTGAAATCACCAGTCTAGTAAAGCAACACAACACTTAAACAACATTTCAAGACTTTACAAACAACAAGTTAAAGTTTTCACAACTTATTAACTTTACTATTTAAGATCATCAAATACATGTTTACAATCTGTTATAGAACTTTATTACATGTTTAACACATTATCATGATCATTAGACTAGGTTAGGCCAACATGTCATGGACTAAAAAAAAACAAACTAATTCTGCTCATGGGAGGGCACAGCTGCGCTGCCCCAAACCTTGGCACCGGCGCAGCTACGCTGGTGCTAAATCTCAGAAACTCAACAGGTGCAAGTGCGCCGTTCCTGCCTTTGATACCAGCGCAGCTGCGCTGGTACGCAGACAGAAACATTGCCGTTTGCTTCCCTGCTTCATCGTTCAAACCCAAAACTCTTAATTTCTCCAATAAAATAGAAATTCAACAAACCCAGAAGCTATAAACTTATTAGCAACATCACCAAGCATGCTTATCATGATTCTAACAACAAAAACATCTTAAACAATCAATTTTAAAGGATTAAAACCATGTTTTTGCTAGTTTCTTTATTTTTCAACATGTTTAGCAAATTCAATCACCAAATCTTTGTTTCTTAACCAAATTAGACCATACCACAAGCATTGTTTTTGAATTTGAACATATTAACAATAACAACTAACAATTTGCAGATTACAATATGAATTGACCATCAATTTTAGCCACGAATAAGCCACATTCATATATATATATATATATATATATATCACTATAAACTTAAATTTTCTCTTTTAACAAAATTCCATGAATGTAATCACGCCAAAACCATTTATAATCACAATATACAGATTATGCATATCTCTTAACGTATAATAACCAATTCCTCATCAAATTATACAACAAAAATTCCAACTTCTAAGAAAACCCAAGAACACAATTAAAGTTTAAAATTGAGAATTCACCCTTGATTAGATTAGCTAGATGATGATTAAGAAGCTTGAAGAAGCTTGATAGTACCACCCTTCTTCTCTGATTTTTAGATTCTCTCTATTTCTCTCAATTTTCTCTCTATCTCTTTGTGTTTCTAGCTTTAACTTAATACATATAATGTAAACTGATATATACATATAATATGTAAACTTAATATATATCAGTTATAGAATAAAAGGTTTCCAACTGATGAAAATACCAAAGGTCTTAAGACCTTGTTTGGTAAACCATCTCCCAAAACTAATTTATTTTTATTTTGTTCTTATTACACAATTCCCTTGTCACATCCTTAATTAATTTAATTAAATCACAAATCAAATTAACATTTATCTCATAATTATAATTTTTATTATAAATTATAATTATACTTAACAAATCATTACATCTCTAATTTAATTATTAAATTAAACTAGAACATCACAACATTATAATTATTAAACAATTCATTTAATTATATCATCAAATTAAATCTTCAAACCATAAAATTATCACACATTAATATAACTAATATAACACACTGAATAAAATTATTGCACAACAATTTCATCAACTATTTATTTAACTCAATAAATAAAGCAACAAAAATATTTATTCAACAAATAAATATTTTAAATAAAATACAAAATTCTCGTTCGTTACAGAAGTTGATGTGGCTCTTGCCTCCAATTTACCCACTTCAAATGGTGACACTATTGCTCCCCCTAACCCAATCGTTGAATCTGTCCCCAAAGATTCAGAATGGACCTTAGTTTCTAAGGGAGCAAAAACTCATGCATCTGCTCCTTTGGCTAGCCCAACTCACACGACTTCAAACTCCTTCTCACTTATTGCTGCTATCGGAATTCCCCAACTTCTCTCTGATAATGAGTCACCTATAGCCTATAACCCCATTGTGGACAAGATTAGAGTTATTGATGAAAAAGATAGTCGAGACTTAAAACAGAAAGCCAAGGCTGGGAAGGAAAATCTAAAGGAATCCATGAGACAAAAGACGTAAAGGTTAATCCCCCCCCCCCATAATTATTTTATTATGTTAGCTCCATATAATGTTAGAAGGTTAAATAAAAAGCCTAAACATGCTTATGTTAGACAGTTTATTTCTTCAAATGCTGTCTCTTTTGTTGGGCTGATTGAAACTAGAGTTAAAGACCACAAAGCCCCTAGAATTGTTTATGCCATTTTTAGGAACTGGGAATGGGCTTTTAACTATGATCATCATTGTAATGGCCGAATCTGGGTTGGTTGGAATCCTCTTCTCTGGAAAGTTAATATCCTTTGTGTATCCTCCCAGGTTATTCATTGTAAACTCCAACTGCTCAATAGTAATACTAATCCTTTTTTATTGTCTGTTATTTATGGTTTTAATTCTGCCTCGGAATGAAGGCACTTATGGAGTGATCTTAACTCTTTTAATCCTCCTAACTGCTGGTGCCTCATGGGTTATTTCAATGAAATAAAAGACCTCAATGAAACTGATAAAATTGAAGGTCTCTGGAATTATGGTATGGAGGAATTTAAGGAGTGTGCTGAACTCCTTGGAATTGATGACATTAGAGGAATTGGTCCTTTCTTCACTTAGTGCAACAATTAAACTATAGCGCCCCCAAATTCGGGTCCCCAGAACCTCGGACCTGGTACGTTACGATACATCATTTCTATAACTATTGCGGAAGATATAAACATAAATTGTTTATACAATAACTTTTACAACATAATTCCTAAGGTCTGCAACCTTAACTTAATACCTGCATTCATATCCTACACGACATACAATGTCACTTGTATCCTATACTATTACCATTTTAATCATATAATAATTTCGTCCTGGAACTTGTCTTTGCCTTTGACTGTGTCCGAAGTTTCTTCTTTAATCTGAAATATTTATCATGATATAGCAAGGGTGAGCAACGAGTTTGCCTAGAAAGTTTAAGTTCAAATGAAGATATATCATGATTGAAAAGGGATAATAAGCTGACAAACTTTCAACAATATAAGAATTGTGAAAGAACGTGAATCAATAATGCTAAATAGCCAACAATGAACATGAATAAATTCAACTAAATCCAATGGTAATGAAGGTGATCAGCCTTTCATACCTGATGAACATATATAAGATGCACTAAGTGCGAATCAATAATCAGTATAGATGTGACATAATCAACAATGATTAATCACGAACATGCTTTACCAAAACAACTCAAGTTTGAGTTAGGAAACTTGCCTAATTCGTTGATTACCACTAAGCAATCTAATTTAATCTCCTCATTGAAAAGACCTATCAGTTATAAGATTGATCTTTCAATTAGTATAACATACTTTATAAGTAAACTATCTAACATTTAAACACATAGTCAAATATTAGATAACCTTAACACTATACATATACACAAGTCTAAACCTTACGCACATCGAGTCTTTAATAATATTCAATATAGTATACTGAGTGGTTTCCCACAAACAACTAACAAATTAGTTTTCGTCTAGTCTACACTATTTTCACAGTGAGTTAGATCGGTTACTAATTCGTAGATCCCTTCCCCATATGAAGGAGTCGTTTAGCCCAACCACTATATATCAACCATTAAAGGGTACGATTACACTATCTTAGACTTAGCACTACTGCATCATATAACTTGTGAATTAACACTTAATCTTTTCATTTTATAAGTCCTTTATAACTAAGTAAGTCGAATTCCTAATCCAGCAATCTGGATTCAAACTAAACTATAATCCAACAACCTGGATTCACAAAATCCTTCATTCCAACAACCTAGATTCAACTGACATCCAATCCAATAACCTGGATTATCTAAACAGATCATTCCAGTAACTTGATGGCCAATCAAGCAAACCAGATTGTAATTCAGCAACTTGATGGCCAATCCAGCAAGCTGGATTCCTCTTTTTTAATCTAATCATCTTATTATTTTTTTATCTTTTGTCCATACATAAATACATGTATTTCATACAAAAAAATAATTTTTCAGGAATTTTTCAATTTCCTTAAGTATTTTCCAAAAATCCATTCCTAGTTAATTCCTTAAGAAATTTGCTACATCACGCTTAACTCTAGAAATTCCCAACTCTTGGCAAGATCTTACACATGTTATCGTGAGCCTCCAACTTAAATCTCGTGGCCATCGGAGTTATACAACTCCGATTATAGCGATTTTTATCGAAAAAATACATATATTGAAATAGTCATAACTTGCTCAATTTAAGTCGGAATGAGCTTATTTTTGGACACAAGCTAGTTTATAACATATATTTTCATGTCCCAAAAGCCCTGATTTTATTTCACAAATTAAGTGGCCGAAATAGTCCTTTTAATTTCTGGACAGCTTGCTTTTCTTCATTTTCAGATTTCGCGTCCTTTGCTAAAAACTGTCCAGACGGAAATCTACAACTCCTTTTCCAGTGATTCTACTTGGAAAAGTTATAAGACTTATAGATCTAAGTTCAAAAATTGACCACACTCAAAAATTCAAAATACAATAGGAGATATGGTCATTTGAATTTAATGTTCCTTTTTTCTAAAAATCTGATTTTTTTCAGTTTTGTGGTTTCTAAGAAATCTTCCTAGATCTCTTGATTAACCCAACATCAAACATCATGAACCATCATAACACATACTAATACCTCTTATACTCATAGATCTATCATGATCCATGATCTAATTCACCAAAAATCACCAATCATAAGATTAAACACAAGTAAAAGCTAAGAAAATTAAGTTTTTGTACTTTTTAAAACATAGTTTCCTTTTTCTTGCTTTTGATCTAACTTTTAATTATAAAAAGTGATAGATCTATACATAACACACTTATACCCATGTAGATCTAGAGTTTTGAAATCTTAGATCTTCATCCCATAAAAACAAGTTATATAAAAGGAATAACTATTTATAGATAGATTTTTATACCTTTGATCAAGTGCATCCTTTCTTCTTCTTCTAAGGTAGCTCAAATCTTTTGGTGGAATGAAAAATAATCTCTCTTCCGCTCCCCTAAGGCTGCCGAATGCTACCCTCATTCTCTCTCTCTTTATTTGTTTGTTTTGGTTAACTTGGAAGTGAGAGATAAGAGAAGATAAAATAGATATTTTTTTTATTAGACATGATATGTATCAATATTCATTCCCCCATCTTCCTAGATCTTTCTCTCTCTACTCATTTAGTTGTTTCTTGCAAGTAACAGATTGCTTGTAGCTTTAGCTAAATGTATTGGCAACATAATAAATTTGACACATGTTGTAGTTGGTAAACAACTAAAGCTAAAGTAATAATGTCATCACATGGCTCCTCTTTTCCTCCCTTAGGCCAAAATTCTTGGGCCTTTCTCCCCCAATTTGGTTCAATTTTATTGATTCATTTACTTACTCCCATGTCCACCAAGTCCCTTAACAATTGGATAAAGTTTGGGCTTTTAATTAATTCTTTTGGGTTTGCTTAATAAAATAGTTGGGCTATGTAAATGAACATAGTCCACTAATTTTAATTATATCCTAACTTAATTATTTAATTAGGGTTTTCGTATGGGCCATTAGTTAATTCCTTTGGGCTTGCACTTTGCTTAGTATTCTTACTAATTAAAATTAACTTGGGCTCCAAATTAATTCTTTGGGTTTATAATAATTGGCCATGAACATAAATTAGATCCAATACTTTCACTCTCTCCCATTGGGCTAAGCTTGATAACTTAATTGCTATTAAATCAAATTTGCTATAAGTCCAATGCTTAATAAAATAATTGGGCTACACAAATAATTCCTTGGGCCACAAAATCATCTTAGTCCATTGAATCTATTCTCACTAGAAACAATGCTCAATATTTTTGATATTTATATATTCTTAATTATCTTTATATACAAAATAAATATATACACAATATATAATGTATATTTATTTAATCGAACACCCAATTCACATAAGTCCTCACACATTCTATTAGTTTATTAACTAAATAGCCATAATAGGCTTAATGAGTTATAAACACTCACACTCACATAATCATACATATAATTCACATACCTAATTTATATATTAGGTCACCGAACTTTATAGGTATCGTAGTACCTTATTCTTAATATTCCATCAAACATATATAGATTAATCTCTAGGGTTTAGAAATTTGTAACCCATAATTCCTCTATTCTCAATCAAATAATAAACCATTTAGGTTTTTCTTTAAAAATTTAAATTATTCCTCAAATTCACATCTAGGTTTTATTTTTTAACCTTTATTTTAATCATTTAAAATTTTATTAATCTTATAAATTCTCGGGTTGTTACATTCACCCCTTCTTCTAAGAATTTCGTCTCCGAAATTCACCTTACAGCTTACACCATCAGAAATTTCAGCATACTACACTCTATACCATTCATTCACCAAAACTAGGTTTCTTCAACACAACCTTTATTCAATCATCACATACTACCCCAAAACATCACTCACAAGAGTTAGAATTTTTAAATTGTGCTGAGGAGTCATATAGACCCTGAACTATCGACGTTTAGAAGTTCTCGATACCCACTTGACACCCACTTGTGTCAATTGGATACCAACCTGTATCCATTTGATATTAAAAGAAGTTCTCGATACCAACTTGACACCAACTGGTGTCAATTGGATACCAATTTAACATAAGATTCCGTACCAAAATAATTCGATTTGAAAAAATTTCAAAGAACACTTTAAATTTCATAGACATCGGTCTAGCTGAATCAAATAACTAAGACTCACACCAATAATTCAATTTCAAATTATTGTCGTCTAGCCGAAACAAGTAGCGTAGACTATACTTTAAACCGTGCAAAAATCTTTGCAAATTAAAATTTTGAAGTCTAGCATCGCTAGAAGGTTCAAAAAACCTATGCTTCCACTAATGATCCATTGCTTAATCAGTCTATCTATTCCTATCATCCTCAATTCTCGATTCACACATATCTATACCCAGTTCGTCAAACTTACCACACATTATAAGTTCAAGAACTTGCCACAATCATATGGGTTTAAAAACTTATCCTAGTCAGACCATAGGCGTCCATTCGCTGAGGGGTTCAAAAATATACCATATGATTATGAGTCACGAACTTACCATAAGTATGAGTTTTAAGAACATTCACATAATCTTATATTCTCTAACTATACTCTACTTATCTGTTATACACATGAGAAAAGAATCACCTTCTCAACATGTTATCTAGCAAACAGCGCGACACAAACATTTCAATGATTATCAGTACCAGAAGCTAAGTGGTCGTCGAACCAAACACAATCCCCTGCCCATACAAAGAATTGGTCAACCCAGCCACTAATTAATATAGGAAGCTAAACGATTGTTACACCAAGGATAATTCCCCGCCCATACAAAGAATTGTTCAACTTAACCACTATATCGAGTAGGAAGCTAAGTGGTTCTAAAACCAAGTACAAATTCCCCGCCCATACAAGGAATCATACAACTCAGCTGCTGACATGAGTCCTCAATTAAAATACCACTTAATCCTAGCTCCATACTTTCTCCATATAAATTTTATTCTATCCGTATTTCATCAACCCCAACCCTTTTTCTGAGTTGGCATCGTACCAACTTATAGTACAACAGATTCACAGCAATTTTGCAACAAAATTTTCAATCACTTGATTGATACTCCTCCCTGCTATGATCCTATCAGATCACGGGGTGATCTCATCGTATTATATTATTATCCATTTCTATCTTATGATCGTTTTGTTTTACGATCTTCTTTCCCTTTATACTTTTAGTCTTTTAGACTCTATCTATTCATTACTACTGTTCATCTTTATTATCAGAGTTAGGTAACTCTAAATCTTTATTACTTGTCATGATTCTTCTTTGAATCTTATTGACTTATTAATACTTTGCCCAAATTCATCGCTTAGAACTTAAACTCTATTTGAGTTTATTCCTATTCCTTATCCCTGCGCTTATAGCCTAAGGTACCCCTACCTAAGGTTTATAACCTACAGCTCTGATACCAACTGTAACGCCCCCAAATTCGGGTCCCCAGAACCTCGGACTTGGTACGTTACGATACATCATTTCTATAACTATTGTGGAAAATATAAACATAAATTGTTTATACATAACTTTTACAACATAATTTCCAAGGTCTGCAACCTTAACTTAATACCTGCATTCATATCCTACACGACATACAATGTCATTTGTATCCTATTTTATTACCATTTTAACCGTATAATAATTCCATCCTGGAACTTGTCTTTGCCTTTGACTGTGTCCGAAGTTTCTTCATTAATATGAAATATTTATCATGATATAGCAAGGGTGAGCAACGAGTTTGTCCAGCAAATTTAAGTTCAAATGAAGATATATCATGATTGAAAAGGGATAATAAGCTGACAAACTTTCAACAATATAAGAATTGTGAAAGAACATGAATTAATAATGCTAAATAGCTAACAATGAACATGAATAAATTCAACTGAATCCAATGGTAATGAAGGTGATCAGCCTTTCATACCTGATGAACATATGCAACATGCACTAAGTGCGAATCAATAATCAGTATAGATGTGACATAATCAACAATGATTCATCACGAACATGCTTTACAAAAATAACTCGAGTTCGAGTTAGAAAACTTACCTGATTCGTTGATTACCACTAAGCAATCTAATTTAATCTCCTCATTGAAAAGACCTATCAGTTATAAGATTGATCTTTCAATTAGCATAACATACTTTATAAGTAAACTATCTAATATTTAAACATATAGTCAAATATTAGATAACCTTAACACTATACATATACACAAGTCTAAACCTAGCGCACATCGAGTCTTTAATAATATTCAATATAGTATACTGAGTGGTTTTTCACAAACAACTAACAAATTAGTTTTCGTCTAGTCTACACTATTTTCACAGTGAGTTAGATCGGTTACTAATTTGTAGATCCCTTCCCCATATGAAGGAGTCGTTTAGCCCAGCCACTATACATCAACCATTAAAGGGTACGATTGCATTACCTTAGACTTAGCACTACTGCATCATATAACTTGTGAGTTAACACTTAATCTTTTTATTTTATAAATCCTTTATAACTAAGTAAGTCGAATTTCTAATCCAACAACCTGGATTCAAACTGAACCATAATCCAACAACCTGGATTCACACAATCCTTCAATCTAGCAACCTAGATTCAACTGACATCCAATCCAGTAACCTAGATTATCTAAACAGATCATTCCAGTAACTTTATGGCCAATCCAGCAAACCAGATTGCAATCCAGCAACCTGATGGTCAATCCAGCAAGTTGGATTCCCCTTTTTTAATCTGATCATCTTATTATTTTTTTATCTTTTGTCCATACAAAAATAAATGTATTTCATACAAAAAAATAATTTTTCAGGAATTTTTCAATTTCCTTAAGTATTTTCCAAAAATCCATTCCTAGTTAATTCCTTAAAAAATTTGCTACATCACACTTAACTCTAAAAATTCCCAACTCTTGGAGACATCTTACACATGTTATCGTGAGCTTCCAGTTTAAATTTCGTGGCCATCGGAGTTATACAACTATGATTATAGCGATTTTTATCAGAAAAATACAAATATTAAAATAGTCATAACTTGCTCAATTTAAGTCGAAATGAGCTCATTTTTTGACACATGCTAGTTTATAACAAATATTTTCATGTCTCAAAAGCCCTGATTTTATTTCGCAAATTAAGTGGCCGAAACAGTCCTTTTAATTTCTGGACAGCTTGCTTTTCTTCATTTTCAGATTTCGCGTCCTTTGCTAAACACTGTCCAGACGGAAATCTGCAACTCCTTTTTCAGTGATTCCACTTGGAAAAGTTATAAGACTTATAGATCTAAGTCCAAAAATTAACCACACTCAAAAATTCAAAATACAATAGGAGATATGATTGTTTGAATTTAATGTTCCGTTTTTTAAAAATTTGATTTTTCCAATTTTGTGATTTCTAAGAAATCTTCCTTGATCTCTTGATTAACCCAACATCAAACATCATGAACCATCATAACACATACTAATACCTCTTATACTCATGTATCTATCATGATCCATGATCTAATTCATCAAAAATCACCAATCATAAGATTAAACACAAGTAAAAGCTAAGAAAATTAAGTTTTTGTACTTTTTAAAACATAGTTTCCTTTTTCTTGCTTTTGATCTAACTTTTGATTATAAAAAGTGATAGATCTATACATAACACACTTATACCCATGTAGATCTAGAGTTTTGAAATCTTAGATCTTCATCCCATAAAAACAAGTTATACAAAAGGAATAACTATTTATAGATAGATTTTTATACCTTTGATCAAGTGCATCCTTTCTTCTTCTTCTAAGGTAGCTCAAATCTTTTGGTGGAATGAAAAATAATCTCTCTTCCTCTCCCCTAAGGCTGCCGAATGCTACCCTCATTCTCTCTCTCTTTATTTGTTTGTTTTGGTTAACTTGGAAGTGAGAGATAAGAGAAGATAAAATAGATATTTTTTTTATTAGACATGATATGTATCAATATTCATTCCCCCATCTTCCTAGATCTTTCTCTCTCTACTCATGTAGTTGTTTCTTGCAAGTAACAAATTGCTTGTAGCTTTAGCTAAATGTGTTGGCAACATAATAAATTTGACACATGTTGTAGTTGGTAAACAACTAAAGCTAAAGTAATAATGTCATCACATGGCTCCTCTTTTCCTCCCTTAGGCCGAAATTCTTGGGCCTTTCTCCCCCAATTTGGTTCAATTTTATTGATTCATTTACTTACTTCCATGTCCACCAAGTCCATTAACAATTGGATAAAGTTCGGGCTTTTAATTAGTTCTTTTGGGTTTGCTTAATAAAATAGTTGGGCTATGTAAATGAACATAGCCCACTAATTTTAATTATATCCTACCTTAATTATTTAATTAGGATTTTCATATGGGCCATTAGTTAATTCCTTTGGGCTTGCACTTTGCTTAGTATTCTTACTAATTAAAATTAACTTGGGCTCCAAATTAATTCTTTGGGCTTATAATAATTGGCCATGAATATAGATTAGATCCAATACTTTCACTCTCTCCCATTGGGCTAAGCTTGATAACTTAATTGCTATTAAATCAAATTAGCTACAAGTCCAATGCTTAATAAAAAAATTGGGCTACACAAATAATTCGTTGGGCCACAAAATCATCTTAGTCCATTAAATCTATTCTCACTAGAAATAATGCTAAACATTTTTGATATTTACATATTCTTAATTATCTTTATATACAAAATAAATATATACACAATATATAATGTATATTTATTTAATCGTACACCCAATTCACATAAGTCCTCACACATTCTATTAGTTTATTAACTAAATAGCCATAATTGGCTTAATGAGTTATAAACACTCACACTCACATAATCATACACATAATTCACATACCTAATTTGTATATTAGGTCACCGAACTTTATAGGTATCGTAGTACCTTATTGTTAATATTTTATCAAACACATAGATTCATCTCAAGGGTTTAGATATTTGTAACCCATAATTCCTCTATTCTCAATCAAATAATAAACCATTTAGGTTCTTCTTTAAAATTTTTAAATTATTCCTCAAATTCACATTTAGGTTTTATCCTTCAACCTTTATTTTAATCATTTAAAATTTATTAATCATATAAATTCTCGGGTTGTTACTTAAACTATTAGGCCTATTCATCGAAAGCTTGATAGAGCAATGGGAAATGGTGAGTGGTTCTCTAACTTTCCTGGTACTCAGGTCCATTATGCCCCTAGGGGTCTTTCAGATCGTTCCCCATTACTTTTGAATCTTAATCTTAAGACAAACCACTTCAAGAAGCCTTTTCAATTCTTCAACTTCATGTTCCTTCTGGATGGATTCATGGATTGTGTCTCCACTGCCTGGAATCATCATGTGGCTTGTAATCCTTTCAAAATATTCTCCAAGAAACTCAAATCTACAAAGAAATCTCTAATCCTTCTCAATCGCAACAATGGGAATCTCTCCTCCTATGTAAAAATTGCCACTGAATCTCTCCATCATACTCAGTCACTTCTGCTTGCTAATCCCCTGGACCCTACTCTTATTGATCAAGAAAAATGTAAATTACAATATCTTTGCAATGCTCTTGACCTTGAGGAGAACCTAATTCAACAAAAACCTCGAGCATCCTGGCTTGCTACGGGTGACAAGAACACAAAATTCTACTCCAATGTTGTTAAAGGAAGGTGGAACTGTAACGAAGAATATTTTTATATATTAATTATAAATATTTATTGAATTAGATAAATATTTTTATTAATTTATTTATCAAGTTAAATAAATTATGTGATTGTTGTGGAGTAATTTAATTAAGTGTAATATATTAATTAAAGGAATATTTAATATTTTATTGAATGGATGTGTAATGATTTTATGGTATGATTCTAATTTAATTGAGATAATTAAATTAGATGTATTTACGGGATAATCGTTGCATGAAATTATAATTAGCTAGTAATTATAATTGTTATGTGGTAATTTTTATATGAGTATTTGATGTTAAGCTGTTATTTAATTAAATTAGAAGGTTAAAATTTAATTAAATAACGTGTAGCATTTAAACTATCGGTTAAAGGATTTATTAAAAGAATAAAAAAGATTTTTAATTAGTTTTACCCAAACAAGACCCTTACTTTTATTTTAAAAGGTTTTTGCCAAACAGGGCCCTTGCACTTGTTTTTAACTCATTTTTACCAAACAATGCCTTAGTTACTAAAATCTATTTTTTTATATATAAAGGTTGCCAAACAAGTCTTATGGCTTTTCAAATTCAAAACAAGTGTAACTTATATAATTATTGGCAATTAATATATGATATAAATTATATGTCAATTATATGTCGTATAGTTATATATAATATATGTTTTATATTATACGTTAGTAAAAAGTTAGTCAGTTATAATAAAGAACAAAATAGAGAGAAAAGAGAGAGGAGAAGAAGAGAAAGAAAGAAGAAGAGTTGGAGGAATCAAAAACAAGAGTCACTAATCATCATCCTCTCCTTTCAATCCACTAAGCATAAGGGTATAACTCTCATCTTTTAGTTGTTAGAGTTTGTGTTTATATGTTCTTCATAAAATTTAAGTTCTCTGTGAATTGAATTCTTATGAAAATTGTATTGATCATGGTGTATATATGTATGTTTTTGTTTATAACATGTTTAGGTATGATTGTATGTTTGGGTTAGTTGTAATTCATGCATATATGATGAACATGAGGGATTCATGCTCATCAAAAAGTTACAGAAAATTGGTTTTTCTAAGTAGTCTTTTCAAATTAAAATTTCATGCCAGATTGTTAATTGTTGTTTAAATTAACGTTAGATAATGATAATATGTTTATAAACGAATTCAATATGTGTTGAATTGTGTATTTTAAAGTAGAAACAAATTTCAGTGTTCAATTTCCTCAAGAACACTTAACAATGATTTTTCTTCAAAAAAAATTATAAAATTTAGTTTTGATTATGTGTTTTGATGATTCAATGTGTTAAAACGTGTTAGAAGCTTTAAGTTTATGATTTCTATAAAATTGATATGAATTGTATTGACTGGAATTAGAATTTGGTGTGGAGAAATAAGTCAAATTGACTTTTTCTCTGCACAGTTGCGATCATATCTGCAGACCCTGTAGGGGGCCCGCCCTGACTGGCTTATCAAGGTCAAAACCCCCGCTCGGTGGGGGGGGGGGGTGCAGAAAGTCAAGAGGTGTTATTTTTTTTAATGTATTTTGTTGTATCATAAAAGGCTAATTGAATGTGATAATGTGATAATATGTTAGGCATACATTAAAATGCTAAATGAGTAGTAATGTATTTTATTAATAAAATATAATATGTGATTATAATTTGAGTAATTATAATTAAAGTAAAGGTTTAATTTAAATTATAATTTGTTAAATTATAATGAATATAGTTTGATTATTTTTAATCAAAGTAAATGTTAATTTAAATTATAATTTAATAAATACATGTTGATTAATTATAAATTATAATTTATTTAATTATAATTTAATTAATATATGATGTAATTATAATTGAAGTAAATATTTAAATTAAATTATAATTTGTTTAATTGTAATTTAATTAATATGAATACATAATTATCATTTGATTAATTATGTGGTGTGATTAATTATGTGATAATTAATTATTAATTTGATAATTAAACAAGAATGAGTTAACCTAGATGGGTTAACTAATTATATTAATTGTAAATATTTATTGAATTAGATAAATATTTTTATTGATTTATTTATCAAGTTAAATAAATTATGTGATTGTTGTGGAGTAATTTAATTAAGTGTAATATATTAATTAAAGGAATATTTAATATTTTATTTAATGGATGTGCAATAATTTTATGGTATGATTCTAATTTAATTGAGATAATTAAATTAGATGTATTTACAGGATAATCTTTGCATGAAATTATAATTAGCGAGTAATTATAATTGTTATATGACAATTTTTATATGAGTATTTGATGTTAAGCTGTTATTTAATTGAATTAGAAGGTTAAAATTTAATTAAATAAAATGTAGCATTTAAACTACGGGTTAAATAATTTATTAAAAGAATAAAAAAGATTTTTTAATTAGTTTTACCCAAACAAGGCCCTTACTTTTATTTTAAAAGGTTTTTATCAAACAGGGCCCTTGCACTTGTTTTAAACTCATTTTTACCAAACAATGCCTTAGTTACTAAAATCTATTTTTTTTATATATAAAGGTTGCCAAACAAGCCTTATGGCTTTTCAAATTCAAAACAAGTGTAACTTATATAATTATTGGCAATTAATATATGATATAAATTATATGTCAATTATATGTTGTATAGTTTTATGTAATATATGTATTATATTATACGTTAGTAAAAAGTTAGTAAGTTAGAACAAAGAACAAAGAAGAACAAAACAGAGAGAAAAGAGAGAGGAGAAGAAGAGAAAGAAAGAAGAAGAGTTGGTGGAATCAAAAATAAGAGTCACTAATCATCATCCTCTCCTTTCAATCCACTAAGCATAAGGGTAT
Source organism: Panax stipuleanatus (assembly GCA_020205555.1). Taxonomy (NCBI): domain Eukaryota; kingdom Viridiplantae; phylum Streptophyta; class Magnoliopsida; order Apiales; family Araliaceae; genus Panax; species Panax stipuleanatus. The sequence goes on along the minus strand of JAINUT010000629.1, from coordinate 147,015 downwards.
AACTCTCATCTTTTAGTTAGAGTTTGTGTTCATATGTTTTTCATAAAATTTAAGTTCTCTGCGAATTGAATTTCTTATGAAAATTATATTGATCATTGTGTATATATGTATGTTTTTGTTTATAACATGTTTAGGTATGATTGTATGTTTGGGTTAGTTGTAATTCATGCATGTATGATGAACATGAGGGATTCATACTCATCAAAAAGTTACACAGAATTGGTTTTTCTAAGTAGTCTTTTAAAATCAAAATTTCATGGCGGATTGTTAATTGTTGTTTAAATTGATGTTAGTTAATGATAACATGTTTATAAAAGAATTCAATATGTGTTGAATTGTGTATTTTAAAGTAGAAACAAATTTCAGTGTTCAATTTCCTCAAGAACACTTAACAATGACTTTTCTTTAAAAAATCATGAAATTGAGTTTTGATTATGTGTTTTGATGATTCAATGTGTTAAAACGTGTTAGAAGCTTTAAGTTTATGATTTTTATAAAATTAATATGAATTGTATTGACTGGAATTGGAATTTGGTGTGGAGAAATAAGCCAAATTAGTTTTTTCTCTGCACAGTTCACGAACATGTCTGCCGACCTTGCAGGGGGCCCGCCCTTGCGGGCCTATCAAGGTCAAAACCCCCGCCTCGGCAGGGGGTGTAAGACCCCAACTTTTATGAATAAAGATGTAAGACCCCAACTTTTATGAATAAAGATTTAATTTTCTTTATATATTATTTTGAAATAGTAAGGTGTTGATTTGATAAATGTGAAAAATTATGGGTGAAATGTGCAAATATTTCAAAATAAGCAAGTGGTTATAAAATATTCATTGTTGTCGGAGAATATTCGTTTGGTCGTGGAATATTCTTATTGTCGGGAAATATTCGTATGACGGCGCAGCTATTTGTAGGCCCCACAACGGAATAACTGTCGGATATAGAAAGCGACAGAAATAACCTTTTTATAAAATAACGGCGTAGTTGTTACCGTTAGTACTGTTAAAATACCCAGTGGTTAAAATATAGTACTACGCGGTGTTGCACAGTAGCACACGGTATTGCACATTATTTTGAATTATTGATTCTTACGTAAGAAGTCACTACTCAATTATTGTTACAGTAATTACTGTTCAATATTTTATATTATTGATTCAATAATTATATGATATTTTATTGATTCAATAATTGCTACGTTGATATTTTATATCAATAATTGCTACGTTGCTATTTTATATGATTGATTCAATAATTGCTACCGTTGATATTTTGTATTATTGATTCAATAATTGTCACTGCACAGTATTTCACATTATCAACTCAATAATTTATATTATTTGAATAATATTATTAGATAGCATTATTGACAATGTCTAAGGAAGTTCTGTCTAGGAGGGGTTATTTAATTGTGCGCCGGTAAGGAAAAGTCCTTATCGGAAGGCCCCTCTTTCCTTGGAACGACCTGGTTGTCAATATTGTAGGTCTGTAATATTATTTGTGAATAATTAATTATTGATTTATTTGATAAGAAAATATTTATTTTATGGATATAAAAGAAGGAATTAGCGCTGATGTATTTTTATCAGTATTTGGTGTGGAAAATCATCCGTTTACGAAATTCGGATAATTTATGTTTGGAATTTGGAAACACTTCATTCTACAAAGTTGTAGAGAATTAAATTTCATATGTAAAGGACATATTATTTGTATTTTTCTGATAAAAGGGCTATTTATTATGAATTATTGAAGTTTTAAAAATAAATATTTTTTTAAATAAAATAGTGGGCCCCACTTTTGTCATTGCTTGGAAAATGCTGAATTTTTTTCTCACGAGGCGGCTGGTATTTTTTTTTTAAAAAAAAATTATTTTATTAAAAAGTCTACTTTGGCATCCTAAACTTTTCCTATAAATAGGGTGCTTAGGTTAGAATTGAAAATCACACCAGAATCAGAAGTTTTCTCTCTCTATAATATCGAGCGTATTTTTGTGAGTATTTAGATACTTTGAGTGTTGCTATTCAGTGCAAGTTTTCTTCAGCCTTATATCCGATATTCAAGTCAGAAGTACTATTCTTTTTAGGTAAGGGATGCTATTTGCTTTCGTAAATGATGTTATTCTTTTCAATACTACCTTCGTCCCACAATAAGTACTTTTTTAGGCTTAATATTTTTTTTCCAAAATAAGTGATGTGTTAGAATTCCAATACAATTTTTATAATATTTTTTCATACGTGCCCTTATTATGCAACCAATGATATTTATTGAGAAGTTCAAAAGTTGAAGAAAGAGAAAGAGAGATCAAAAGGCAATAAAAAAGTCTCAAACAAAATAAAGAAAGTATATTAAGGGTATTTTTGCCATTTTAGCTTGTGTATTGGTATGTGTGATTTAAGCTAAAAAAGCACTTATTATGGGACGGAGGTAGTATAATTATACTAAAATAATGGCATGGATTTTATTATGAAATTCTTACTTTTTTCGTCGGGGTTACTATTCACGTATACGGCACTATTCACGAAAAAATTAAATTTTCTTCTATATATCCAAGTTGCTTGTTAAAGTTCTTATCCTTGATTGGATCTAAATTTTGAGATTTATTCTTGAATTTTGCTCCACAAAGTATTAATATGGAGTATTCTTGAACTTGGATAAACTAAAATACGAATCCTTAATCTTTGTCCTTTATCTCATGGGATTCGTTGTTTATATTGTTTTTCATCATCCTCAGTCCTAAAAGGTGATATAACTGAGTATCTTTGGCCTGTAGAGCAAAGATGAATGATTACCTCATGAATATCTTTGGCCGTAGTGCAAAGATGGACATGTGTGAGATGAACATGACCTACCTAAGCTTATGTGGTATTTAATTGGTCAGTCGGAGCATAGGGTTATTATGTGATATGTTGATTTATTTAATTAACCCTTGTTTTATGGCAGTATTTGAGAATGACAGCTGAGAATGTTAGCAATGAAGTGAATGAGACCGTGGAGACACCTTTAATCACCAACCAGGAGAACGTGCAACAAGAAGGCAATGTTCATCCTGAAAACAACGCTGATCAGACTATAAATAATGAGATGTTTAGAATTTTTTTGCAGTTCATGCAAAACCAGACGAGGGAGACTCGTGTGTAAAATACAGGTGGAGATAATAACAACTCGTGGCTTGTCACTGCCAAGCAGTTCAAAGAGTTGGGACCACCAGAATTTCAGGGAAAGTCGGATCCGATCAAGGCAGAGACGTGGGTTAAGCAAATTACCAAGATATTTGATTTCTTGGGATGCACGGAGGAACAGAAGGTTCCATTTGCCACCTTTATGTTCCATGGAGAGGCAGATTACTGGTGGGAATCTGTGAAGCGTTCCCAGCCTGCCGCACTCAAGATGTCTTGGGAAGCGTTTCAAAAACTGTTCAATGACAAGTACTTTCCTGAAAGTATTCATCATATGAAGGAGGTAGAGTTTATCCAACTAGAACAAAACAACATGACTGTGTCCCAGTACGAGGCTAAGTTCGCGGAGCTGTCCAGGTTTGCACCTCATTTGGTGGAGAATGAGGAACATATGACGCGGATGTTTTTGAGAGGTTTGAAACCCGAAATACGTCAATGCCATATTTCTCATAAATTTTGTCTATATTCGGATGTAGTGAACAGGGCCCAGTTATTAGAACGAGATAGTGATTATGTTGAACCAAGGGACAACAACCAAGGTCGTACCGGTGGCAGCAGTCATCGGAGCAATGACAACCAGCGGGGAGAAAAGTATGACAGAAGCGGTAACCACTCCGGTGGTAATCGTGGCCATGATAGTAGAAAAATCGAATTGGGGAAATATTTCAAGAAGAGAAGGTATAACAATGAGAATGTGAAGACGTCAAAATCAGCACCAGCATCAACTGTTTCTAGGGGAGGAGAACGACCACTGGTCGTATGCTATAAATGCTGAAAAGAGGGACACATCAGCCCAAACTTCCCACAACAATTCAAAACATGTTATAACTGTGGAAAAGAAGGACATATAACTCGAGATTGTCCTGCTGCGAAACCAAGTCCAGCGAGGGTGGTGATTCCAAAGGCAGTTTCGGACAAGTCAAAGTCGGTGATTCCTGGGAGAGCGTTTGTTGTGACAGCTCAAAACGCAAGGAACCCACATGAGGTGATTACGGGTAAGCTAATCATAAACTCTTGCGAAGTTAACACCTTGTTAGATATCGGTGCTACCCATTCTTTTATTTCACCTGCTTGTGCTCAACGTTTGAACTTGACTTCTGATAAATTAGACTTTGACTTATCTATTGAAACTCCGTTGGGAGAAACCTTTGTTACATCCACAGTTTACAAATCTTGCTTGATTCAGATTGGTACCCTTACCTTACCTGTTGATCTGATATCTTTGAAAATACTTGCATTTGACGTGATTTTAGGAATTGACTGGTTAACCACTTACCATGCCAAAATTGATTTTTTTCGTAAGGTTGTTAGTTTTCATATTCCTAAACAATCTGTTGTGCGAATCCAAACTATCAAACCACTAAAATCAGTCAATATCATTTCAAATCACAAGGCTATTCGTTTATTGAAAAATGGATGTCAAGCTTTCTTAGCTCATATCACTTATCTAAACCAGAATACGTCAGATTTGAATGATATTTCCTTTGTTAATGAGTTTCCTGATGTATTTCTAGAAGAATTTCCCGGTCTTCCCCTAGAACGTGAAGTTGAATTGTTTATTGACCTTGAACCCGGTACAAAACCCATTTTTAAAACCCCATAACGAATGGCTCCTATTGAACTTCAGGAGTTAAAGGTCCAATTACAGGAATTATTAGACATCGGTTTTATACGTCCTAGTACGTCTCCTTGGGGTGCTCCTGTTTTATTCGTAAAGAAGAAAGACGGGAGTATGCGACTTTGTATTGACTATCGGGAGTTGAACCATGTCACCATCAAGAATAGGCATCCGCTACCTTGTATTGATGACCTGTTCGACTAGTTGCAAGGAGCACAATTCTTTTCGAAGATCGATCTTCGTTCTGGATATCATCAGCTGAAGATTAAAACTGAGGATATTCTGAAGACTGCCTTCAGAACTTGGTACGGGCATTATGAGTTCTTAATCATGTCTTTTGGATTGACTAATGCTCCTGCTGCTTTTATGGATATGATGGACCGTGTATTCAAGGAATATTTGGATCAGTTTGTTGTTGTCTTTATTGATGACATCCTCATTTATTCTAAAAGCTGTGAAGATCATGAGCACCACTTGAAGCTGGTACTTCAAAAGCTTCGTGAGAACAAGCTATATGCCAAGCTGAAGAAATGCGAGTTCTGGCTTGAGGAAGTAGCATTCCTTGGGTACGTGGTATCGAAACGTGGAGTATCTGTTGACACGACGAAGATTGAAGCAATACAAAGTTGGGAGCAACCTAAGTCGGTGACCGAAGTACGAAGCTTTCTGGGCTTAGCTTGTTATTATCAGAGGTTCGTAGAGGAATTTTCTCGAATCGCTACTCCATTAACTCAGTTGACTAGGAAAGATACAAAATTCGTTTGGAGCGAGGAATGCGAGACGAGCTTCCAAGAGCTCAAGAGAAGACTTATCTCGGCACCTGTTCTTACAATACCATCTAGTTCGGATGGATTTGTTATCTACAGCGATACTTCGGGCAAAGGGTTAGGATGTGTTCTCATGCAACATGGGAAAATCATAGCCTATGCCTCGCGACAACTTAAAGAATATGAGAGGAATTATCCTACTCATGATTTAGAGTTGGCAGCAGTCGTTTTCGCGTTGAAGATCTGGAGACATTACCTGTACGGGGAGAAAGTGGATATTTATACGGATCATAAGAGCCTTAAATATTTCTTCACTCAGAAGGAACTCAACATGCGGCAACGACGTTGGCTTGAGCTGTTGAAAGATTACGATTGTAATACCCGAGAATTTCCTAATATTATTAAATAAATATATTAATGGGAATGAGAATTTATTTGAATATAATGATTTTGTGTTATGAGAATGATTAATTCAATTATATTAAATTGAATAATTATAATAATTGAGAAATTGATGGAGTTTACGATAAACTCGATGAAATGCCTTGTGTGGCACAGTGACGTAATATAAGAATGATTATATTAATTTAAGCGAACAATTAATCTATATTAATTATTATTGTAGATTATTAATTAATTGTTGAGAATTATTAATGATTATATTAATTAACGAATGAATTATTAAGTAAACAATTAATCTATATTAATTGTTAATTGCTATTGTAAAATATTAGTTGATGGTTATGGAATATTAACTGTGATTAATTAATAATACGTGATTATTATTATTGCAAGAAATATAATAATAATAAATCACTTGTTTATAATTGTGCTGAGATTTATATTTGTTAATGTGATAATTAATCCTATGATTATTAATTTGGTGTAATTAATAATCAATGAGGAATGGATTAATTAATACTATCATTAATTAATCAATGAGATAAATGATTTATTTATTTGACAAATAAGTGAGTTATTAATATAATAAGATTATATTAATTGATATGTGCAAATGTGCAATACTTGAATATATATAGTATATGGAATACAACTATATTATATAGTGTAGAGAGACACTTAAGTGTGACCATGCATGTATATACATAAGCTATGTTATATAATGCAATGTGAATATATTACACATAGAAACCATATTTTAACATGAAGCATAATGTGATTATATTATGTACATGTTAAAACTATATGTTATGAATGCATGATAATACTTATGTGACAATAAATATGTGGGTATACACTGTATAATATATCATGAACATATTGTAAACTATTAATTTTAATAAAGTGAGACATCATGAATATATGGTGAACAATTTAATAATACATGAGATAATGTAATGTGATAACATCCGATTAAATTATACCAGTATGATAAAAATGTACATGAATTATATGTGTACAATTCACACTTACTACATTATGTGAATCCATGTTAGTATCATTAGAATTACATTGTAACTATAATTGTGGCCTAATTATATAGTATATATACATGTAACATATTTTGGCATAAGTGTTGTGTATATATACAAATTCTAGAATGCTGATATATGGCCTTGTCCCAATATAATAGTCACTCTCCTTCTCCTTCACGTGTATGGCAAAAAGGCTAAGGCCTATTCTCCCCATTCTTCTCCCAAGCTTAGCTAGCAATGATCAATGGGGAGTGGTTTTGATGATGAGATTTACCAACCATTTACCAACTCCCTCTTATCTAGCATGCAATCCATTCATCTGTTAGTTTGAATTGCAATATAATTGCATTGTCTGTGTAATAATTCGTCTATAAATAGTAGCCATGTTTCTTCACATTTCTTTTGCTGAGCATTTTGGCTAAGTGAGAATAGAGAGCATATATATATATATATATATATATATCAGTGTTATTGAGATAGCATCAAGCTTAATTCATAGCAAAGGTATAATTACATGATTCATGTTCTTCATTTTCATTTTTCTGTCATAAATTTCAATTTCTGATTATGCCAAATTGGACTATAATTGGATTGAAGGAAGTTTGTTTAGTTGCTATATGGCTTATATACATGTTTGAACTGGAATGTAGTTGTTTAAAAACTGTTTTCGTGAAGCCATTTTGTGAGTTGGGCTAGAACTGCCATAGCTGCCTGCTGTCTGGTGCGAACAAGTAGTGGCACAGCTGCGCCGGTTTAAGCCTGGGATGCGGCGCAGTTGCGCGGCACCCTGCTCCAGTTTTCTGCAATCTGCTTAAATCCTGTTGTGTGTTAAGTAATTGATATGGCTTAAACCAGCATGCTAGCTTGTGTAACATATATATATAAACATAATGAGGCAATGTAAGCATGTTTTAGTATATTAGCATGCATGGTTAACAAAACAACATGTAGTTTGGAAACGCACTTAAAGTTTTCGAAGGGAACATAAGGTTTATAAACGGACGTTAAACATATATGACGCATGTTAATATTCTGACTTTCGAGACACGTTAGTACCATCTAGAAACACATGAAATGAATGTTGACTTGTGTATACGTGTTTCATAGTATGACGTGAGCATGCTAAACCTCGATCAGTAAACATTTCGAGCGAAAATATAAGTTTTTAAAGGCAAACCTTGACATATAAAGATCATATATATATTCTGATTTTCGGGTATGTTTATATGGCCTTGACATACATGTCGGACACATTAACTTACGTATATAAATTTCATAATGTAGCATGAACGTGTTAGAGCGTATTAGCAAACTTTATTAATGAAAGTATAAGTGTTGAACGTGAACATCGACATGTTACATTGAGATTTGAATTTCGATACTTATGAACATGTTTAATGCAAGTTATGTGAATAATTTAAGTGTTTAAAAAGCGAGCATGTTAGACCTTATGAGTTCGTATCCTTGAATGGCTTTGAGTTATTGAAAGTATTGACTTAGAATCCATATCATATATATTTGAAACGAGAAAAGGTTGTACAAACATAAAAGTATCTTTTAATATGTTTATATGCTATGTGGTGTTGTTGGCTTGCATGACCGGACAGAAACCATAAGGCACAGCTCAGCCTTGGCTTGGCCAGAAGGCTGCGCAGCTGCGCTGGCCCTAGGCTTAAGCCATGGCGCAGCTGCGCCATCCTGGAATCAGAAGCCATGCAGTTTGACAATCTAATTTTTGGACAGATAGCTTATATGATGTCTACATTGCTAGAAATGGTTTACACCCTACTGATATGTGTACATAGGTGATGATTAAGTAACAAGATAATGTTTAACTTATATAATGGAAGCCCATGGGTCAAAGGATCATAGCTACTTGAACATGATGAGTTGCTATAATATCATTTATGTTATAACTATGTACTTGATTCGTAATAACATATAATCTGATTTCATGTCATATGAGAATAAGTATGACATGTGACTAAGATAGTAACATGTATGTATATTGAGTAATAAGTTATGTAACGGATGTGTTAACTAATGAAAATCCTATACATGTAATACATTATAAATAGGATTCCAAAGTGTTGGCTAGCTTTACGTGAGTAAACTACGCATAAGGCAAGTATCCTAAACCCTTGCATTACTTTATTCAACGGATATCGTAAGCGAGTATCTAAAACTTATCTCTTTGGATAAAAGTATTCTATCTTTGTATATTGCGAACTAGTTTCCTACTTAATTGTTTGAATTGAATTAGCATACTTGAACTCTTATTTCATTAAAGCTATTATTCATGTTGAACTTAGTATTGTTCTTGAATATTGTGAAAGTGTCTATGCCATTTGATTCGGCTAGACTTATGTTATTGAAAAATGACCCAAACTAATTGATTGGTGCGGGATCTTGTATTTGACTGAGAAGAACAACCTTCTTTGAAGGGAATATATAATTGTCGGAGAACCGACGTGCACACTTCAGTATGATTGATTGTTATGCATAACGATGGTACTTTAGGCTGATCACCTGTTGTACCTATTTTTATTGGATTTTCAGTTTATTACTGTCAATTCTAGTAGAAGTTCATAGTCCTTAGTGACTGCTCAGTATTCAATTATTTAAAATCTTGAATTGACGTATTATTGAATCATATTGATATTATTCTGTCCTTAGCGACTGTTATTGAGAACTGTTGATATTCTTGTTATCCTTGAACTATCAAACCTTGTTATACCTTTTCGAGAATTGGGAATCTTATTACTCACCCTTATTATATATTACTTGCTGGGCAATTTGTGCTCATTCTTGCTTTCCCTAAAATATTTCAGTTAAGGCAGAGCATGGCGAACCTTCGGGCGTTGATAAGGGCAAGGGCAAGGCTACCAATTAGCTTGTCTCTTATATGTTTTAAATATTTTAATGTTGTATTAAGATGATGTAGTAAGACTGGTTTTGATTATGTTTAAGCTTAAGTTAGGTTATGTAATAAGTCGTTAATTGATATTATTATTTAATCTATTAAGTATTGTAGGTTGCGAGACTTGGGAAAATAATTATAATAAATAATTATAAATTATTCTAGAATAGATTTTTCGCTGTGATCGTGTGATATTTAGTTATTATTATTGTAATGTATTACCATGAGCACGTGATGAACCGAATTCGAGAGACCAAGTGGCGGTCCTGGAATTTGGGGGCGTCACAACGATCATACCATCCAATACCATCCTGGAAAAGCGAACGTGGTAGATGATGCATTGAGTAGAAGATCATATGCGAGAACGAGTGCGATGATGTCAAGTATACGCGTAGAACCAACTTTGATTGATAAAGTTAAAGCTGCTCAAGCTACGGATCCGGAGCTGATGAAGATGAAGAAGAAGGTGCAAGAAGGTGCCATTCCAGAAGCAAGAATCGATGAAGAGGGAATAATTCAAGTCAACTCCAGACTTTGTGTTCCTAACAATTCTGACTTGAAGCATAGAATCATGATGGAGGCACACAACACACCGTTTGCAATCCATCATGGGAGTACCAAAATGTATCGTGATCTTCGACATACATTTTGGTGGAGCAATATGAAAAGAGAGATCGCAGAGTTTATTTCGAGATGTTTAACTTGTCAACGTGTAAAGGCGGAGCATCAAGTGCCGAAGGGTCCATTGCAACCACTGAAAATTTTGAAATGGAAGTGGGAACACATTACGATGGATTTCGTTACTGGTCTTCCCAAGGTTTCTCAAGGCATATATGCGATTTGGGTTATTATTGATAGATTAACCAAGTCTGCTCATTTCTTGCCGATACGAGAGACTTATTCCCTTGAACGTCTTGCTCATATGTACGTGAATGAGATTGTGAGATTTCATGGCATGCCAGTATCCATAGTTTCAGATTGTGACCCCAGATTTACTTCACGATTTTGGATCAGTTTGTAGAAAGCTATGGGCACGGATTTATGATTCAGTTCGGCTTATCATCCTCAAACAGACGGACAATCAGAAAGGACTATTCAAACTCTTGAAGATCTATTGAGACTCTGTGTTCTAGACTTCAAAGAGAGTTGGGATAAGTACTTACCATTGGTGGAATTCTCCTACAACAACAGTTATCAGGCAAGTATAGGTATGGCTCCATTCGAAGCGTTGTATGGACGAAAGTGTCGCTCTCCAGTATGCTGGAATGAGGTGGGTGAAGCAACATTATTGGGACCGGAGTTGGTACGTATGACTACAGAAAAGATCCAAATGATCCGATAACGGATACAACCAGCACAAGATCGACAAAAGAGTTATGCGGATCTTCATCGAAAGGACGTGAAATTTAATGTTGGGGACCATGTGTTATTACGTATTGCTCCGTGGAAGGGAGTTACGAGGTTTGGCAAGAGAAGAAAGCTCAATCCACGATTTATTAGTCCTTTTGAGATCCTTGACCGAGTAGAAAAGGTGGCCTATAGACTCGCTTTACCTCCAAGCATATCTCGTGTTCATAACGTTTTTCACATATCCGTGCTTCGTAAATATGTGAAAGATCCAAACCGCATTATTGAGTTAGAACCGGACGAAATAGCTGAAGATTTAACGTATGAGGAGGTACCTGTCAAGATCTTGGATAGGAAGGAGCATGTCCTACGCTCGAAAATTATACCTCAAGTTAAAGTTTTGTGGAGAAACCATGCTATTGAGGAAATGACCTGGGAGTTGGAATCGGAAATGAAAGCAAGGTATCCTCACCTTTTCGACATACCAGGTACGTACGTTAATTTCGAGGACGAAATTTCATAAGGAGGGGAGGTTGTAAGACCCCAACTTTTATGAATAAAGATTTAATTTTCTTTATATATTATTTCGAAATAGTAAGGTGTTGATTTGATAAATGTGAAAAATTATGGGTGAAATGTGCAAATATTTCAAATTAAGCAAGTGGTTATAAAATATTCATTGTTGTTGGGGAATATTCGTTTGGTCGTGGAATATTCTTGTTGTCGGGAAATATTGGTACGACGGCGTAGCTATTTGTGGGCCTCACAACAAAATAATTGTCGGATATAAAAAGCGACAGAAATAACCTTTTTATAAAATAACGACGTAGTTATTACCGTTAGTACTGTTGAAATACCCGGTGGTTAAAATACAGTAATACGCGGTGTTGCACAGTAGCACACGGTATTGCACAGTATTTTGAATTATTGATTCTTACGTAAGAAGTCACTACTCAATTATTGTTACAGTAATTACTGTTCAATATTTTATATTATTGATTCAATAATTGCATGATATTTTATTGATTCAATAATTGCTACGTTGATATTTTATATCAATAATTGCTACGTTGCTATTTTATATGATTGATTCAATAATTGCTACCGTTGATATTCTGTATTATTGATTCAATAATTGTCACTGCACAGTATTTCACATTATCAACTCAATAATTCATATTATTTGAATAATATTATTAGATAGCATTATTGACAATGTCTAAGGAAGTTCTGTCTAGGAGGGGTTATTTAATTGCGCGCCGGTAAGGAGAAGTCCTTATCGGAAGACCCCTCTTTCTTGGGAACGACCTGGGTGTCAATATTGTAGGTCTGTAATATTATTTGTGAATAATTAATTATTAATTTATATGATAAGAAAATATTTATTTTGTGGATATAAAAGAAGGAATTAGTGCTGATGTATTTTTATCAGTATTTTGGTGTGGAAAATCATCCGTTTACGAAATTCGGATAATTTATGTTTAGAATTTGGAAAAACTTCCTTCTAAAAAGTTGTAGAAAATTAAATTTACTATGGAAAGGACATATCAGTTGTATTTTTCTGATAAAAGGGCTATTTATTATGAATTATTGAAGTTTCAAAAATAAATATTTTTTTAAATAAAATGGTGGGCCCCACTTTTGTCATTGCTTGGAAAATGCTGAATTTTTTTCTCACGAGGCGGTTGGAATTTTTTTTTAAAAAAATATTATTTTATTAAAAAGTCCACTTTGGCATCCTAAGTTTTTTCTATAAATAGGGTACTTAGGTTAGAATTGAAAATCACACCAGAATCAGAAGTTTTCTCTCTCTATAATATCGAGCGTATTTTTGTGAGTATTTAGATACTTTGAGTGTTGCTATTCAGTGCAAGTTTTCTTCAGCCTTATATCCGATATTCTAGTCAGAAGTACTATTCTTTTGAGATAAGGGATGTTATTTTCTTCATAAATGATGTTATTCTTTTCAATATCATTATACTAAACTATTGGCATAGATTTTATTATTAAATTCTTACTTTTTCCGTCGGAGTTACTATTCACGTATACGGCACTATTCACGTATACGGCACTATTCACGGAAAAATTAAATTTTCTTCTATATGTCCAAGTTGCTTGTTAAAGTTCTAATCTTTGATTGGATCTAAGTTTTGAGCTTTATTCTTGAATTTTACTCCACAAAATATTATTATGGAGTATTCTTGAACTTGGATAAACTAAAATACGAATCCTTAATATTTGTCTTTTATCTAATGGGATTCGTTTTTTATAATGTTTTTCATCATCCTCAGTCCTAAAAGGTGATATAACTGAGTATCTTTGGCCTGTAGAGCAAAGATGAATGATTACTTGATGAATATCTTTGGCCGTAGAGATGAACATGACCACTGGTGATACAAATGAATATCTTTGGCCCGTAGTGCAAAGATGAATATTTTAGTTAGGATGTATATTGATTGATGTTACAGGGATAAAATATTGATGATGGACTTTTAAATCATAGAAGATAGTAGACTTCATTCTCTACTTAACTCTTCTAATGAATTGTTATTCTTGCTGCGAATATTGATCTAAAACTTGTTGTCCATAATATTTTATCTGAATTATTGAAGACTAACGATAATTTATTTTTCATTATCTTAGTCATAATATTCTTTACTGTGCTAGTTGAGCTCACCCTTTTCATCTATTGTCCTCTTCAGGAAATGAGAATGTCGCAGGATCTAGTCGGGGGACAGAGTGATGGTCCGAGTTAGAGCAGTAGTAGTTCTCACTATTTTTAATAAATAGTGTGATAATAATTGTAATGAGGACTTAGTTTGAATATTAATATTTTTTACATATTTATATTGACAATCACAGTTGTGCGGTCGTATTTTGCATGACCGTGTGATATAAAGTTTGTATTTAAATTCTGTACCATGTATTTGGCGACTCAGAATGGGTTGGGTTGACTGGACCTATTCTGGGGGGCATCACACAGATTACTGGTGGGAGCGTACCCAGCCTGCCACACTCAAGATGTCTTGAGAGGAGTTCCAGAAACTGTTCAATAACAAGTACTTTTCAGAAAGTATTCGTTATATGAAGGAGGTTGAGTTTATCAAACTGGAACAGAACAACATGACTGTGTCCCAGTATGAGGCTACGTTCGCGGAGTTATCCCGGTTTGCATCTCATTTAGTGGATAATGAGGAGCGTATGACACGGATGTTTCAGAGAGGTTTCAAACCCAAAATTCATCAGTACCTCATTTCTCACAAACTTTGTTTGTATTCAGATGTGGTGAACAGGGCCAAATTATTAGAACGAGATCATGATTATGTTCAACCAAGGGACAACAACCAAGGTCGTACCGGTGGAAATAGCCATCGGAACAATGAAAATCAACATGCAGAAAATTATCAGGCCAGAAGCGGTAAGCATTCCGGTGGTAATCGTAGCCATGATAATAGAAGAAGTGAGTCGGGTGGAGATTTCAAGAAGAGAAGGTACAACAATGAGAACGTGAAGACGTCGATAGCAGCACCAGCATCAACTGTTTCTGGGGGAGGAGAACGACCACCGGTCGTATGCTATAAATGCAGGCAAGAGGGACACATCAGTCCAAACTGCCCACAACAATTTAAGGTATGTTATAACTGTGGAAAGGAAGAACACATAGCTAGAGAGTGTCCGATAGCGAAACCATGTCCAGCGGGGATGGTGACTCCAAAGGCTGTCCCGGACAAGTCAAAGTCGGTGGTTCCTGAAAGAGCGTTTGTCATGACTGCCTAAAACGCGAGGAACCCGAACGAGATGATCACAGGTAAGCTAATCATAAACTCTTGCGAAGTCTGTGCCTTATTAGATACTGGTGCTACCCATTCTTTTATTTCATCTGCTTGTGCTCAACGTTTGAACTTGACTCCTGAGAAATTAGACTTTGACTTATCTGTTGAAACTCCATTAGGAGAAACCTTCATTACATTCACAGTTTACAAATCTTTTTTGATTTAAATTAGCACCCTCACCCTACTTGTGGATTTTATATCTTTGAAAATACTTTCATTTGATGTGATTTTTTGAATCGACTGGTTAACCACTCATCATACCAAAATTAATTGTTTCGTAAGGCTGTTAGCTTTCATTCAAACAACCAGACCACTAAAATCAATCAATGTCATTTTAAGTCATAAAGCTATTCATTTACTGAAAAATGGATGTCAAGCTTTCTTAGCCTATGTCACTGATTTAAATCAGAATACATCAGATTTGAATGATATTTTTGTTGTTAATGAGTTTCCTGATGTATTTCCCGAAGAACTTCCTGGTCTACCCCAGAACGTGAAGTTGAATTATTTATTGACCTTGAGCCCGGTACAAAATCCATTTCTAAAACTCATATCGAATGGCTCCTATTGAACTTCAGCAGTTAAAGGTCCAACTACAGGAGTTGTTAAACATCGGTTTTATACGTCATAGTACATCTCCTTGGGGTGCTCCTGTTTTATTCGAAAAGAAGAAAGACGGTAGTATGCGACTATGTATTGACTATCGGGAGTTGAACCATGTCAACATTAAGAATAGGTATCCGCTACCTCGTATTAATGACATGTTCGACCAGTTGCATGGTGCACAATTCTTTTCAAAGATCGATCTTCGTTCTGGATATCATTAGTTAAAATTAAAACTGAGGACATTCCGAAGACTGCCTGTAGAACTCGATACGCGCACTACGAATTTCTAGTTATATCTTTTGGATTGACTAATGTCCATGTTGCGTTCATGGACATGATGAACCGAATATCTAATAAATATTTAGATCATTTCATGGTTGTCATTATTGATGACATCCTAATATACTCCAAAAGCCTCAAATATTTTTTTCACCCAGAACGAACTCAATATGCGACAACGACGTTGGCTTGAGCTGTTTAAAGATTACGACCATATCATTCAATATCATCCTGGAAAAACAAACGTGGTAGCTGACGCGTTGAGTAGAAGATCATATGCGGGAACGAGTGCGATGCTGTCAACACAAAGGCCCATTTTGTGTGACTTACAAAGGATAGAGTTAGAGTTCAAGACTCCAGGGACCCACTTGATGATGTCAAGTATACGCGTAGAACCAGCTTTAATTAATAAAGTTAAAGCTACTCAAGCTACAGACCCAGAGCTGATGAAAATGAAGAAGAAAGTGCAAGAAGGTGCTATTCCAGAAGCAAGAATTGATGAAGAAGAAATACTTTGAGTCAACTCCAGACTTTGTGTTCCTAACGATTCTGATTTGAAGTATAAAATCATGATGGAGGCACATAACACACCGTTTGCAATCCATCCTGGAAGTATCAAAATGTATCGTGATCTTCGACATACATTTTGGTGGAGCAATATGAAGAGAGAGATCGCGGAGTTTATCTCGAGGTGTTTAACGTGTAAACGTGTCAAGGCGGAGCATCAAGTGCAAAAGGGTCAGCTTGCAGAAAGCTATATGGGCACCGATTTACGATTTATTGGTCCATTTGAAATCCTTGACCGAGTAGGAACTGTGGCCTATAGACTCGCTTTACCGCCAAGCATGTCTCGTGTTCATAACGTTTTTTATATATCCATGCTTCGTAAATATGTGAAAGACCCAAACTACATTATTGAGTTAGAACCAGGTGAGATAGCTGAAGATTTAACGTACGAGGAGGTATCTGTCAAGATCTTGGATAAGAAGGAACATGTCTTACGCTCAAAGATTATACCTCAAGTTAAAGTTTTGTGGAGGAACCATGATATTGTGAAAATGACTTAGGAGTTAGAATCGGAAATGAAAGCGAGGTATCTTCACCTTTTCGACATACCAGGTACGTACGTCAATTTCGAGGATGAAATTTCATAAGGAGGGGAGGTTGTAAGAGGGGACTTTTATGAATAAAGATTTAATTTTCTTTATATATTATTTAAAAATAGTAGGGTGTTGATTTGATAAATGTGGTAAGTTATGGGTGAGATGTGAAAATTTTACAAAGTAAGTAAGTGGTCATAAAATATTAGTTGTGTTGGGAAATTTTTGTTTGGTCGAGGAATATTCTTTTTGTCGGAGAATATTTGTACGACGGCGCAGTCATTGGTGGAACCCACAACGGAATGAATGTCGGATATAGAAAGCGACAGAAGTAACCTTTTTATAAAAATAACGATAAAACTATTACTGTTAAACTGTTGAAATACCCGGTGATAAAAATACAGTAATACGCGTTGTTGCACAGTAGCACACGGTATTGCACAGTATTTCAAATTATTGGTTGTTATGTAAGAAGGCACTCATTTAATAATTGCTACAGTAATTACTGTTCAATATTTTATATTATTGATTCAATAATTGCTACATTGATATTTTATATTATTGATTCAATAATTGTCATAATAACTGCTGCAAAGTATTTCACATTATTAAATCAATAATTTATATTATTTGAATAATATTATTAGATAACATTATTGACAATGTCTAGAAAGTTTTGTCGAGAAAAGGGGTAAGGTTATATAATTGCGCGCCAATGAGGAGAAATCCTTATCGAAAAGTCCCTTCTTTCCTTGAAACGACATATTTGTTAATATTGTGATTCTGTAATATTAATTGATGAACAAAATAAAAATTATTGATAAATATGATAAGTAAATATTTGTCAAATTTTGATATAAATGAAGGAAATTTTGGAATGAGACATTTGTTGAAAGTTGACATTTTATCTTCTTTGATAAAATAATTTATTCAAATATATTATTATAATATTACATTATAATAGTATAATGTGATAATATAATAGTATAATTTATAATTTTAAGTGGTAATATTGTTATAATAAATTTATGGCATAAAAATAAAATGAGGTGGAAGAGAGAAAATAGAATTAGAAATTCTTTTTAATAATTATAAATGTTTTAATATTATATAAACATGTGGGAATTGGTGGAGGCTTGTTTTGAAGTCATTTTGAGTGTGCTGGAGTTTTCTAAGATGGTTTGCTCCGTAGGTGCATTTAGTCAAAATTGGTGTTCTAGCACTTTCCTATAAATAGGGTGCTTAGTTAGAAATGAAAATCACACCAGAATCAGAAAATTTTCTCTATAATATTGAGCGTATTTCTTGTGAGTATAAGAATAATTTGAGTGTAGATTACGGTGCAAGATTTTTCTCAATAAAATATCCGATATTTCAGTCAAATCTAGTATTTTACTCAGGTAAATGATATTATTTTTCTCGTAAATGATGTTATTTCCTTTCAATATTCATAAAGAATATTATTTTTTTTCATATTCTATATTATGAAAGTGATAATATTTCATTTCATATTCTTAAATTTAAACTTACTACGGTAAGTATTGCTTCTATAATTCCTGAAATAATCAGAAATTCTTTGAGTTTTGCGCTTCATCTATTATCATTTCACTAGAATATTGGTCTGAATCTTTTATGAAATTTTTATCTTTTATCTTTTTTGGACTCTGGATAAATTCTCTAATATTTGTCCTTGATCTCACTAGATTCGTTCTTTATATTATTTTTCATCATTCTCAGTTCTATATTGTGGTGAAAGTTATCTTTGGCCGTAGTGCAAAAATGAGCTATTGATTTATGAATATCTTTGGCCCGTAGTGCAAAGATGAGTTGTTGATTTACGAATATCTTTGGCCCGTAGTGAAAAGATGAGCTGTTGATTTATGAATATCTTTGGCTCGTAGTGCAAAGATGAGTTATTGATTTATGAATATCTTTGGCCTGTAGTGCAAAGATGGACAGGTGTTTGACATGATCATAACCACTGGTGATACAAACAAATATTCTTGGCCCGTAGTGCATGGATAATTCGTTGATTTAAAATATTATTGATTGGTGTTACAGGAATAAAATATTGATGATGGACTTTTATATCATAGAAGATAGTAGACATCATTCTCTACTTAACTCTTCTAATGAATTGTTATTTTCGCTGCAGTTGTTGATTTAAAACTTATTGTCCATCATATTTTATCTGGTTTATTGAAGACTAACAATAATTTATTCTTCATTATCTTAGACATAATATTCTTTACTGGGCTAGTTGAGCTCACCTTTTCTTTCATTGTTTTCTTCAAGAAATGAGAATATCGCGGGGACTAGTCGGGGAATGGAGTGATGGTTCGAGATAGAGCTGTAGTAGTCCTCACTATTTTTGTAAAATAGTGTGATAATAATTGTAATTAGTGAGGAATGAATTTGAGCGTTTATATTTCGTATTATATACGATCTGTATTAAAGTTCACAGTTTGTGTGGTCGTATTTTGCACGACCGTTTGATATAAAAAGATTTGTATTTGGATTCTGTACCATAAATTGGCGACTCAGAATGGGTTGAGTATTGGACCTATTTTGGGGGCGTCACAGTGGGGGTGCAGAAAGTCAAAATGTGTTATTTTTTTTATGTATTTTGTTGTATCATAAAAGGCTAATTGAATGTGATAATGTGATAACATGTTAGGCATACATTAAAATCCTAAATGAGTAGTAATGTATTTTATTAATAAAATATAATATGTGATTATAATTTGAGTAATTATAATTAAAGTAAAGGTTGAATTTAAATTATAATTTTTTAAATTATAATGAATATAGTTTGATTATTTTTAATCAAAGTAAATGTTAATTTAAATTATAATATGCTTAATTATAATTTAATAAATGCTTGTTGATTAATTATAAATTATAAGTTGTTTAATTATAATTTAATTAATATATGATGTAATTATAATTTGATTAATTATAATTGAAGTGAATGTTTAAATTGAATTATAATTTGTTTAATTATAATTTAATTAATATGAAGTACATAATTTTAAGCAATGCTTTTAGAATCATGATTATGATCATTCTGAAAGTAGTATGCATACAAGCCAATCATGTTTGATGATAAAGTATATACTTTGTAACAAACTTATTTATTTCTTAATAAAAGTATTTATTTATTTTAGACATTTAATTATCTAAATGATGCTGTTTTTATAATATGTAAATAACCCATAGTTTTAAGCAATGCTTTTAGAATCATGATGTTGATCATGCTAATGAGATCTAAATTCTTAGAAAGCTTAAAACTAAAATAGTTCTCAATCGTTGGATTACTAAAAAGGGGATTTGTGAATCCGGATAGATTGGTACATATGTTGCTTGCTCATTGGATGAGGATGATTGATCTCATTATTATTTGTGTGAAGACACTAAAGCAAGTATGTAGGTGCTTATTGGAGAATAAGTACACTGAACGTGACTCGCTAAGGAATACCTAATGGAGTTTTACTCGCATGTCAATAGGAATTCCTAATGTGATAGTAGTACAAGTGATCCTCAAACTTGATATCATAATAGTATCGTGTGTATAATGAATTATACTTTGACTTATTCCTTAAGACCCTAAAGGTATATCAAAGGGTATGCTTGGGTATAATAAGTTATATGTGGAGATAATGAATGATCAATAAAGAATCTACCGCTTCTAGTAAAAGAAGAGATATGTCCTATGTGATTCGATAAATAACAACCTAGGAATCCTTGGCCAAGGTGGAATTAAATTAGAAAAGAGTTTCTAATTTGTATTATTTGGAGTTGTGCATTTTCTGATCGAAATACATATAATTAAATAAAATAAGACTTGACAGTAATTCCATGTCTTATATTTAATTGGGATATTGTATGGTGGAAGGATTGAATTGTATGGTAACTATTAACTCAAGGGTTTTTTATGATTAATGTTGAAATCTATATTATCTGGAAAGTCGTTGATCACTAGGGAGGCTTATCCCTATTGTAGAATAAATATTATTTATTTAAATAGATTATTAGTTTAATTTATTTAATTAAATAAAATTAGAATTGTGCTAATTGATTTATTCACAACCGGTTTAATATGGAGAACCTAAAGGGTCACACCATAAAAGGAAGAATAATTATTTAAGAAGGTAATGGCATAATCGTAATAATATGTTAAGTGAAATTAATTTAATCTATGGTGATAGAATAAATTAAATAGCTTAATATTTATTATTTAATATTTTGGAAATATTAAATATAAATTAATAAGAGGAGTCTTACTAATATTATTATAATTATTATTATTTTAATTTCTAAATGAGTTTAGGAATTAATTTAGTATTAATACTCTCATTTATTCCTAATAAGATTAAGAGGCAAATTAATTAAAAGAGTTTATTAATTATTTCCAATGTGTTGGGAAGCCTAATTAATTAAAGGAGTTTAATTAATTAAGTGAAATCCTATTTCTAATTGGATTAGAAGGGTTGACCAATATCTATATAAGAGAAGTCTTTTATTAGATATCAGTTGATGAAAATTTCAATGGTTGGCGAGAGTACTCTTTTTCTATAGAGAATAGAACACTAGGATTTAGCGAACCACCCTCCTTCTAGAATAATTCATCTTCCTTGGTGGATTATCTCTAGAGGCCAAACACTTGGGTGGCTAACATTGATCAAAGGAATGAATCAATCCCGGAGATTCAAGGAGATCGCGAAGAACAAAGAGTTAAACTCGTACCTGTGGAAGCTTAGTTCTACAAGAATATGATTCTATAACTTCTTATTTATCGTTTTAAATTAATAATTTGCATAAAGGATGATCCGGGTAATTGGTTTATAGAAAATTTTAAACTCTGATTTTACCATGCTTCCGCTAATTTTTGCAATTTGATTGCGCTATGATTTCTTACAAACCTAACACTTAAAAGTAGTAATCTCTTCCTCAGAGGCTTCTTCTGCAACAGTTGCAGGGACGAACGAATTTAGGACATAGAAAATCTTTTCAGCAGTGAGAAAAATCTCAAATTCCTTAACTAGTCCGCGTAATTCGGATGGGTCAGTTTGTTAACATCAAGTATGCTACGCAGTGATAGTGAGTGTGACATTTTTCAAATTCTACAAGTGAAATAAAATAATATTTTAGCAAACATTCATTTAATTAATTACCAAAATAAATTAGGTCTTTATTTTAAATTGGTATCTCCCACTTTTTTTTTCAAACTATATTACCCTCATAATATATAGTTCGTCAAATCTAATCAAAGATTTGCTAGTGAGAATAAGGATCCCATTTTAAATGTATATAATCTTGTGTGACACAACAAACGATATATAAATAAATAGGTAGACAACTATTGTCAATTACATCATCATGTAACTCCTTGTATTTTGCCTCCTATATTATTTTGATCAATTGTGACACATCCGAATCAAAACTTATCTAAGTTAAGTCTAACTAGCACTTCCATATATTCAAAAGAAAAATATCACCCTTGTGTGACACAACAAAACAGCATCGTTCAGTCTATTTATAAGCATTAAATGTGATAAATTAATATTTTAAATATTTATTACTTGCCTTGTGTGACACAACAAACTCATATTAAATATTTAATACTCTATTAATTTACCATGCTAGAAGGCGACGTTCGATATTCCAAATATCTTTGATCGCTTAAGACTTAATATAAAATCTGTGAGTGGTTTGTTATTAATTGTCTCATTTTGTTTAGCGCGCATGCACACACACACACACACACAAACACACACACACACACACAGAGATATATATATATACATATATATATATATATATATATATAGTATAAGCATGCATATAGAATACTATATTATACCCAGATTGATTATGGACTCTTATTTTAGTTTGGTTCACTAGAGTCACCAAGTGAACCAAAATGTCATACCTAGGAGTGCAAGAATTAAATTTAAACATAACTATTACATTTAAATCCCGGTTCCATACAAACGGGTCTTCAAGCGCTCCTTACTCCTTGGTATCCAATTCTTCAAGATAATTCTAACTAGTCCTATTACATAAACTATTTAATTTAAATAGAAATCTTGATTAACAGTCAAGGGAAAATACATAGGAGGGAGATAGAATTTTATATCAAGAAAAATTAGAGAAGACGAGGTACGCAGACCCTATTTAATAAAACACCCATACATTCAAGCATTCAACTAAAAAAAATTCAATCACATTGGTTAATAGTCCATAATCAACCCCATTTATTATCATACTTATCACCATATGGATCAATAAATAAAATATTTAATATATACATTGATATCGATTTAATAGGCAATTCTAGTTAGTTTCAAAATCCAATTCTAATTAAAATAAACATCTATATTTTAATCCAATTCCAAATCTAATAAACTCCTTTACTAATCTAGAATTACATAAAAACATTTAATTTTAATTTTAATTAAAATAAACCTTTTATCCTAATTAAAAACAAAATAAAAAAATAAATTTTATTTTTCTGGAGAGTGGAGCTGCGGCGCCGCTAGTGAACTAGCATCGGCGCCACATCAGCAGATTCAAAAATTCGGACCTGGCACTGGCGTGATCCGTTTACACTGCAAACAGGCGCTGCAGCGCCGAGTCGCTCGTTCCCTGACCCGGACCGGCGCTATGGCGCGACAGCTAAGTCTTTGACAGGCGCTTCAGCGCCGCTGGGCAGATTAAGTTTTTTTGGTTCGCGAATTGTGTAGTATTTCTCCAACAACAAGATTCCTAACTAACTAATATGCCCAATTAAATTATTCAAAACACATATCAATATATATATATATATATATATATATATATATATCAAATCAAAACAATTAATAACTTGTATAAAAGTTTGGCTCTGATGCTACTGTTAGGTTTGTAGTAATCAAAGTAGCGAAAGTATAGTAAAAAATAGATTTTAAATTTTTACAAACTTTATACCCCGATCATATTTTATGGACAATTATTATTTAAATGAAAGAGAAGAAATTATAGAATCATACCCTTGTAGAACTAAGCTTCCACAGGTACGAGTTCAACTCCAAATCCTTCGTGATCTCCTTGAGTTCTCTGAGATTGATTCCTTCATTTGATCAACGTTAGCCACCCAAGTGTTTGGCCTCTAGAGGTGATCCACCAAGGAAGAAGAATTATTCAAGAAAGTGAGTGTTTGGCTAAACTTTAATTCTATCTCTATACAATTTATATACTCTCCCAACTATTGGAATAGTGTGTAGTGTAACCTTGTTCCATAATAAGATTTTTTATTTATAGATGTAGGCAAACCTCCTAAACTATTTAGGCATAAGGTTTCATCTTAATTAATTAAACTTTTTAATTAATTATGCTTCTCAATCCTATTGAGAATAATTAAACTCTTTTAATTAATTAGTCTCCTAATCTTATTAGGAATATATTAGAGAGAGAGAGAGAGTATCTTATTAATTAATTCTCAAACTCTTTTAGAAATTAAATAATAATAATAATAATAATAACAATAATAACATTAATAATAATAATAATAATAATAATTATTATTATTATAATTATAATAATAATAATAAGACTCCTCTTATTAATTTATATTTAATATTTCTAAAATATTAAATATTAAATAATAAATATTAAGCTATTTAATTTATTCTATCACCATAGATTAAATTAATTATACTTAACTTATTATTACGATTATGTCATTAGCTTCTTTAATAAGTATTCTTCCTTTTATGGTATGACCCTTAAGGTTTCTTCATATTAAACCGGTTGTGAATAAATTAATTAGAACAATTATAATCTTATTTAAATAAATAAATTAAACTAATAATTTATTTAAATAAATAAAATTTATTGTGACAACCCAAATATTTATAAGATTTTAAATGATTAAAATAAAAGTTAAAGAATAAAACCTAGATGAAAATTTGAGGATTTATTTAAAATTTTTAAGTAGAGCCTATATGGTTTACTATTTGAGTGAGAATAAAGAAAATATGGGTTACAAAATTCCAAACCTTAGAAATGAAGTTATATATATTTGAAGAAATGTTAAGGATAAGGTATTACGATGCCTATAAAATTGAATGTGAACTGAATAGTGTAAGAAATATTATATTGATACATGTGGAAATTTTATTAAGAAAATAAGATTTCACATGAAGAGATGCTATGAGGTTAAACGAAGATGAGTATATATATATATATATATATATATATATATATATATATATATATATATATATACTTAGTAAAGTGCTATATATTTTAGCAAGAGAAATGATGGATTAAGTAAAGGACGGGAGAATCAAGATAAAACTATGTTAATAATTAACATAGCTTGAATGTTGGCTTTGACTGACAAATAAGAAGATGAATAAGTATAAAGTCATTAGTTAATATGATTAGTAATAAAAATGGAGTAAGTTAAAACTCAAAATGTGAGTTAGAGATAGAATTTTAAGACACAAACTGCTCGGTTGCGTCTAGAACGTCAAGTTTAGTCAGAAGAGACAATAAACACAAAATGTGTAAGGGTTGACTTTTTGGTCAAAGTCAATAGTTAACTTTTATGGAGAACAGTTAAAATTGGAGTTAGGAGTTGAATATGTTATGATTTATGTGAACTATGTATATGATTAAATAAATATACATTATATAATGTATATATATTTATTTTGTATATAAAGAGAATTAAGAATAAAGTTATGTAACCTAATATATATATTAAGTATGATAATTAAATAACCTAAGGGATTATAATATGGGAGAATGTTAGTATATAAAATATATACTAACCTTGAGAGATTGATTTTATATATTTTAAATAATTAATTTTATAACCAAGTTTAATTGGGTTATGAAATTAAAAAGGCATGAGTAAGGAATTTATTTTCAAATGTGATAAATAAAAATCCTAATTAAATGATTAGGGTATAATAAAATTAAAAGTATTGGACTATAATAATATCATAGCCCAAGAATTTAAATAGAGTTCAAGTAAATTAAGATTTAATGGACTAAGGAGGTTATATTATTTAAACAAGCCCAATTATTTAATTAAGAATGGGACTTGTAGATAAAGTACTTTAAGGGAAATTAAATTATTAATCTTGTGACGCCCCCAAATCCGGGTCCCAAGAACCTCGAACCTGGTACATCATTTCTATAACTATTGCGGAAGATATAAACATAAATTATTTATACAATAACTTTTACACATAACTCCCAAGGTCGGTAACCTTAACTTAATACACATATTCATTTTCAACACGATTTATAATGTCATCTGCATCCAATACTATTACAATTTTTACCGTACAATAATCTAATCCTGGAACTTGCCTTTGCATTTGCATGTGTCTGAAGTTTCATCTTAATCTGAAATGTTTATCATGATATAGCAAGGGTGAGCAACAAGTTAGCCCAGCAAGTTTAAATTCAAATGAAGATATATCATAATTGAAAAGAATAATAAGCTTTCAAATTTTTAACAATAGAATAATTGTGAAAGAGCATAAATCAGAGTTTCAATAAAGGAATGACTGAACCAATAATGTTTAATGTCAACAAGGACCATGAACAACTTTAACTGAACTTTAGGGTAATCAAGGTGATCATCCTTTCATACCTGATGAACATATGCAACATGCATTTAGTGTGAATCAATAAACAGTAGAGATGTGAATAATCAACAATAATTATTCACTACCATGCTTTGAAAATATAACTCAATTTTGAGTTAGAGAAAACTTGCTCAATAAAAGAGTATAGGAACTTTCTTGTATCGTCGATTACTGCTACGCAATCTAATTTAAATTGCTTTATTGGAAAAGACCTATCAGTTATAAAATTGATCTTTCAATTAGCATAACATACCTTATAAGTAAACTATCTAACATTTAAACACATAGTCAAATATTAGATAACCTTAACACTATACATATACACAAGTCTAAACCTAGCACACATCGAGTCTTTAATAATATTCAATATAGTATACTGTGTGGTTTTCCACAAATAACTAACAAATTAGCTTCCGTCTCGTCTACACTATTTTTACAGTGAGTTAGATCGATTACTAATTCATATATACCTCCTCTTCTTGAAGGAATCGTTTAGCCCAGCTACTATACATCAACCATTAAAGGGTACGATTGAATTATCTTAAACTTAACACATACTCGTTCACTTTATAAATTTTTATTATAACTTGGTAAACTGTTTACTATTTCAGAAAAATCGAATTCCTCATTTCAGTAAACTGAAATCAAACTATCTTCTCTTCCTAACCTTTTCAGTTTCTATTTCAGCAAGCTGAAACCAAACTGTTTTCCTAACATTTTCAGTTTCCATTTCAGCACCCTGAACTATTCATTTCAGGAAGCTGAAATACGCTTTTCACAAAAATACCAAATCAGTTCATTATTTTTCCATCATTTGGCCAAACATATATATATATAATCCATACACAAAAATAATTTTTCTGGAATTTTTCAACTCCCTTAAGTATTTTTCAAAATCCATTTCTAGTTAATTCCTTAAGAAATTAGCTACCTCACGCTTAACTCCAGAAATTCCCAACTCATGGCGGGATCTTACACATGTTAACGTGGATATCTAGTTTAAATTTCGTGGCCATCGGAGTTATAGAACTCCGGTGATAGCGATTTTCGTTGAAAAAATGCAAATATTGAAATGATCATAACTTGGTTGATTTAAGTCAGAATGAGCTCATTGTTTTACACAAGATACTTTATCTCATATATTTTCATGTCCCAAAAGTTTGAAATTTATTTCACAAATTAAGTTGCTGAAACAGCCCTTACAAATTCTAGACAGAATGCTTTTTAGCATTTTTCTGCTTTTGCCTCCTTTACTAAATTCAGTCCACACAAAAATCTATAATTCCTTTTTCAATGATTCCACTTGAAAAAGTTATAAGACGTATATATCTAACTCCAAAAATTGACCACACTCAAAAATTCAAAATAGAATAGGAGATATGGTCGTTTGAATTTCATGTTGCGTTTTCTCAAAATCTGATTTTTCCATCTTAGTGATTTCTAAGAAAACTTCCATGATCTCTTTATTATTCAAACATTAGCCACCAAAAACTAACATAATACATACCCATACATCATATACTCATGGATCTACCATGATCCATGATCTATTACATCAAGAATCACCAAACATAAGATTAAACACAACTAAGGCTAAGAAAAATTAGGGTTTCTACATTTTGAAAAATCTAATTTCTATTTCTTAGTTTAGATCCAACTTTTGATCCATAAAAGGGTTAGATATAAACTTGAAACACTATTAAACACATAGATCTAAGGTTTTAACCTCAAGATCATAACTTTACACAAATCAAAACTTAAATCAAATAAAAATAAATTAGACTATATAGGTAGAGATCTTTGTTATACATTAGCTTTTCTTCCTTCTTCTTCTTCCTAAGATTGGTTAGGAAGCTATGGAACCATAAGAACTCTCACTCTCTTCTTCTCTTTCATGGCCGAACTTCCTCTTCTCTCTCTTGCTTCTAGCTTTGTTCTTTATTTCTCTCTCTCTCTTAGCTTTATATTTTCTTTTGCTAGCTAACTTGGAGAATGAAAAAAAATAAAGAAAACTTTTTAATTGGAATGAAGGGAAAGGTATTTATAGTAGGAGAGATGTATATATATAACATATGTATGTATATTAAATCTCCTAACAATTCTTCATCTTCTCTCTCTAATATCTTGCATATCTATCCAAGATCTCTTCTTTCTCTTTCATAATCCTAACAAATCTTTCCATATCTATCAAATATTTTTTTCATATCTATCCAATATCTTTTCATATATATCCATAAGATTTAATTCACATGCTCCCTTTCCTTCCTAGCATCTTGGACCTTGATTTAATATCTTTTGGGCTTGCAAATTACTTCCCCCTTATTCCTCCTCACCAAATTTCAGCCCTATAGGCCCAATCTTCCCATCATTTGATTTATATAATACTTAGCATAATAACTAACATACCCCTCCCTACCTTTGGGCTTAGATTTTGCTTAGAATGCTTACTAATTAAAATTAACTTGGGCTCCCACCATAATAAATTGGACCATTATTATACTTGTCTCATACATGAGATATTGGGCTAGCTTAATAATTTAATTACTCTTAAATCAATTTAGCTACAAGTCCAATGCTTAAATAAATAATTGGACTTTTTATTAAATTCCTTAGGCCATACAATCAACTTAGCTCCATACTTTTAATTTTTATCTTACCCTAATCATTTAGTTAGGGTTTCCACTACACACATTTGTAAATAAGTTCCTTACTCGTATATCTTTAATTTCATAACCCAATTAGACTTGCTTTACTTAGGTTATAAAATTAATTATTTGAGATGTATAAAATAAATCTCTTAGGGTATTTAATTACCCCACCTAATATATATATTAGGTTATAAAACTTTATTCTTAATTCTCTTTTTATACAAAATAAATGTATACACATTATATAATGTATAATTATTTAATCATGCACAAATTCACATAAGTCATAACATACTCCACTAAGTGTATTAACTTAATAGTCCTAATTGACTTAATAAGTTATAAACACTCACATAATCATACAAAATAATCGAATAGGTTGATACATATTTCATAAATATCTTAGATTAGGTTACTAGTATATAATAAAAAATACTAGGACAATTAAATAAAAATAACACTTGAGGTTATTTAATTCAAATACCAAATTTATATATTAGGTCACCAAACTTAATAGGTATCGTAGTACCTTATTCTTAATATTCCTTCAAGTACATATAGATTCATTTCTAGGGTTTAGAAATTTTTGTAACCCCTACTTTTCTTTATTCTCATTCAAATAGTAAATCATATATGTTCTACCTAAAAATTTTAAATTATTTCTCTATTTCCACTTTAGGTTTTCTCCTTTAACCTTTATTTTAATCATTTAAAATCTTATAAATTTTCGGGTTGTTACAAATCTAGCCCAATATTTTATGTATGGAGCAAAAGTAATAATGACCCAATTTAATTATTGGTAGAAGCCCAAGCTCATTTTGTTAGTGAGCAAAATAAGAAAAAATTTGCATGCCCAATAGAAATTAATTAATGGCCCAAGTCCCATTCTTGGCCTATTTTAAAAAGGGATATTTTGTCATTAGAGGAAGCATTTAATTAAATAAATACTGGGTAGAGAAAAGGCCTTAGTGGCCGAAATTGGTATAGAAGAATAAGGAGGAGTATGTAATGAGTAATGTTACTTTAGTTGGTAGTTACTTTATGTGGTGTCATTTTATGTATGGGCCAACACTATTGTTCTTGCTTGCAAGCCACCCATTACATAATTATAAGAGAGAGGAAGAAAAGATGTGGATATATTTTTGTTTAGATAAGGAAGAGGTAAAGGAGAATGTATGTAGATATTTGTAATATATCTATATTTAATAAAAAGAGTGGGTGAGGAATAGGCCAAGTGGCCGGGTAAGATAAGAAGGAAAGGAGATAAGAAGATAAGAAAAAGAAAAGACAAAATGAAAAAGGAAAAGGAAGATATAAGAAAGAAAAGAGAGAGAGAGAGAGAGAGAGAGAGAGAAAGCAAAAGAAATAACGGAAATAGAGAGAGAAAAGAAGAGGGACGACTGGAAATTCTCCACGAGAGAAGAGGAAGAGAAGAAAAAGAAGAAGAAGAAGAAAAGGAAGCTAGGAAAGCAAAGGTATAAAACCTATTTTCTAAGCTTTGATCTAAATTTTCTTTTTCTGATTTAAAAAAGGGAGTTTTTGATTTGGAAGTTCAAAACCCTATAATCTATGTATTTTTCATCAATTCATGTTTGGATATACCCATTTTGGGTGTTAATTTATTTGGAAATCAAAAGAAAAGAAAAATAATTTTTCTAGTTTATGAAACCCTAACTTTTAGGTGCTTTGGATGTCCACCGTTTTTGATCTACACCTTCTTTTTACGATCCGTTGAATGGGAGTGCTAGATATATGTGTTGACTAATAAACCCAAGTGGTAGAACTCAAAAATCATGTGTTGACAAGCCGTAGTGGCTGTTTTAGCCAAAATAGTCCCGTTTTTCAAGAAAAGGAATAAACTATTTCGGGTCAGTCTGAAACGGGGGCATTTTTGTCCACCTTTTGTGCTTTAAAACTTTGGGGAAAATTTGGAGTGATAATATTAGAGGTTAGGCAGGTCCTGGAAAAGTTTAAGAAATTTTGGCCATACGGTTTGAGAGTTATGGATTTTACGACTAAGTGCTATTTTTGAAAGGCTACCCTAATAACTTTCTGTGTATAAGCCCAAAAATTATGAAATTTTTACTGAAAGTACATCTATATAATAGGAGCTTATCCTATAAATTTAAAAGTTTTTGGAGTTAATCTCGATTTATGATAAATCTAAGAAGATTTGGCTATTATGAACTATTTAAATATAGTAAATATGTTTTAAAAAATTCGGGAAAAATGTATTTTCAATATGGAACTATATTCTGCCAAATCCCAAAAAAGAAATGTTTTTAAGACTGATTAGGTATTTTTTATATAAATGAGGTTATATGGAGAAATGGATTAAATTGATTATATGATATGAAAATTATAGAGAATAAGGTTTTACGACTTGAGACCTTTAAGCATAGTTTATGCAGATTTTTGAGAAAGGTTTCGGGTCGGTTTTGAAGTGTTATGATGTTTATGGCATTTTAGAATGTTTAAATGAATTAATTAAGGAAAGAAAAATAATTAAAATAAATTATTTATTAATTGAATAAATGACTCAAAATATTTTTTACACGATTAGTGATATTTGATTGAAATATTATTAGTAGTATTTGGCTTAAATGTTATTAAAAAATTAATAACATTAGCTTGAAATTATTATTACATAATTAATAATATTTGACGGGAAATTAAAATAAGAGATTTAAGTTATTTTTCAATATAGTTGTTGAATTTGGTATTCAAAGAACTATATTATGCTTATAATAGACTGAAATGAGAATTCAGGGTGCTGAATTAAATTTTGGGTTGCTGAAATGATTTTGGTTTACTGAATTTGGTTTCGGTCTGCTGAAATAGTTATTTTAGGATGTTGAAATGCAACCTGGTTTACTGAAATAGTATTTTCAGATTACTGAAATGTTATCTAGTTTACTAAGATAACATATAAAGGGAAAACTTATAAGTGTAAGTTATGACGTGATTAAAAGATTATCAAAGTATAATGATAATACTATGACTATAATGTAATGTCTAATACTTAACTACGTTTGGCAAGTTAATATAAGATGATGAGATTATAAGTGAGTAAATGATAAGTCTAAAGTTGTACAGTCGTACTCTGCAATATGTGATGTATAGTATCCGGGCTAAACAATTCCTTCAGTGAGCGGAGGTATATACAAATTAGCAACCGATCTAACTCACTGTGAAAACAGTGTAGACGAGACGAAAACTAATTTGTTAGTTGTTTGTGGAAAATCACTCAGTATACTGTATTGAATACTATTAAAGACTCGATGTATGCTAGGTTTAGACTTGCAAATGTGTATGGTGTTAAGAAATTATCTAGTATTTGATTATGTGGTTAAGTGTTAGATATTATTATGGAATGAGGTATGATATGCTAATTGAAAGATCAATCTTATAACTGATAGGTCTTTTCAATAAGCAGATTAAATTAAAATTGCGTAACAGTAATCCACGGTTTAGGCAAGTTCCCTAACTCAAACATGAGTTATATTCCAAAAGCATGTTAGTGAATAGTTACTGATTATTGATTCGCACTTAGTGCATGTTGCATATGTTCATCAGGTATGAAAGGCTGATCACCTTCATTACCATAAGGTTCCGATAAAATTGTTCATGGTCCTTGTTGACAGTAAACCTTATTGATTCAGTCATTCAATTATTGACATGTTGATTCATGCTCTTTCACAATTATTATGTTGTTGAAAACTTGAAAGCTTATTCTTTCTTTCAATCATGATATATCTTCATTGAACTTAAACTTGCTGGGCAAAATTGTTGCTCACCCTTGCTATATCATGATAATAAATTTTAGATTAAGGCAAAGGCTTGAAGAAGGACAGAGACAAGAGCAAAGTACAATAATAGATTGTTATGCGAATAACTATTTAGTTATCTTATGTAAACCTTTAGTAATTTTGAAGGTATGAATTCAGTTAAGGTTAATAAACATGAAAAAATGTTATAGAATTATGTGAAATATACAATATATGTTTATTATTCCGCATTAGATGATAGAATATGTATGATAAGGAATTACCGTAACGTACCAAGTCCGAGGTTCTTGTGACCCGGATTTGGGGGCGTCACAGATTGGTATTAGAGTTGTAGGTTATAAACCTTAGGTAGGATTACCTTAGGCTATAACTGTAGAGATGAGGATGATGAATAAACTCAAATAAAGTTTAATTGATAAGAGATGAATTCAGAAAATTCATCATTAAAAATAAGGAGAAGATAAATAAGATTTAAAGAAGAATCTTGAAAAGTTATAAAGATAAGAATCTGGAGTTACCTGACTCCAATAATAACTATGAAAAGTGATAATAAATAGACAAAGTCTATAAGATAAAAAGTTTATAATCATAATATAATATGATTAAAAGAAAAGAAGATCGTAAAATAAAACGATCCTAAGATAGTAAAGAATCGTAATATAACACGATTATAAGATAAGATCACAACGTAATCTGATGAGGTTATAGGAGGACAGATGATTAATCTATTGATTGAAGACTTTATAGCAGAATTGCTATATGAATATGGTTCTATAAAATAGTACAACTCAAAAGAGTTGAAAAGGATGTTATACGGATTAAATGAAATTCGTATTGAGCAAAGAGGAGACTAAGATTATGTGGGATTTCAATGGAGGACCCATGCAATAGTTGAGTTGTACAAACCTTTGTATAGTCAGGGGTTTTGTGCTTGGTCTAACGACTACTTAGTTTATCACATTGATAATCATTGAAATGATAGTGTCGCGCTATCGATATACTTATGACGAGAAGGTTCACATAATTATATTGGATAGGTAGAGAATATAAGATAAGTGCGAGTTCTTAAAACTCATACTTATGATAAGTTTATGACTCATAATCGTATGGTATATTTTTGAACCCCTAAGCGTATGGACTGTTCCTGATTGGTTCTTGAACTACGTATTGCTAGGATAAGTTCTGAAACTCATATTATTGTGAAAAGTTTTTGAACTCATAACGTGTGGTATGTTTGATGAACTATACTAGGGTATAGAAAAGTTATGGATGAAGAATTGAGGATTTTTAATAGATAGAATTATTAAGAAATTGATCATTAGAGCAATTGAAGTTGATGATGGAAGCATAGATATTCCAAATCTTCTAGCTGTGCTAGACTTTAAATTTTTGACATCAAGCTAAATTTGCAATGATGTGCCTTTAAAAATGTAAATGAATTTTTGTTATCAGCAACACATGGTTACAATTGTGTAGATGTGGGCTTCGAACCACTAACACATCGTTACCTGTTGCGGCATGATAACATCAAAAAATGATTTCCAATGGTTTTGAGCTATTTAAAGAAGAGTCTACGCTAATTATTTCGGTTAGAAAAAAAATGATTTGAAATATCGAAATGTATTTTATATATCATCAATGCATCATAGAACCTGGTGCAAAGATGATAAAAACGATGGAGTTATCAATGCAGAATTACTTAGCGTTGGATATGATCTAAGGATCTTCAGCTACTATGGTACGATGTAGTATAACAAAGTCACAAAATAACGGAATCCTCAAACAGACTGTAAATACAGTACGATATCATGACGTCATAAAATGATTTTTCTGAATTTTAAAGAAAAGATAAGTGCCAATTGAATTTGGTCAGATACATGTTGTGACAACCCGGATTTTCAGAAATTATTAAAATAAAAATTTAATGAATAAAATTCTTAATATGACGTGTTTTAATAAAATGAGAGAGTAATGTATGTTACATATAAATGTAGTATGTTAATATGTTACGATTGTGAGGTTCGTAAATAATTAAAATATTTATCAAATTAAATAAATATTTTAGTTGGAATACTTATGGAATAAGATAAATATTTGATGAAAATTATTATGGAATAATTTATTTAAGTATGATGATATTAAATAAATTGATGAGAAATAATTTTATAATTTGTGCGTATTTTATTATGCTAATGTATTGGTGATGTTCTAATTTAATTAAATAATTAAATTAGAAAGGTAATGATTTGTTAAATAAAAGTGGAGTTATATTTGCTAAATAATTTGATTAAACATGATTTAATTAAATTATATGTGACATTTGTAAACTATATAATAAATGAATGATTAAAATAAATTAAAAGGGTTATATAGTGTACTAGCTAAACAAGGTCTTATGACCTTTGGTGGATTGTAACTGCTAAGACCCATAGTTATTATAACGTAACCCATATCCATCAGTTATATTTTCTTACGTATATTTTCCTAAGCCTAAGAAAGCAGAGCAAAACACAAAGAAGAGAGGAAGATAGAAAATTAATAGAGAAAGAGAAGAAATTCTCTTTGTATTGAGAAGAACTTTGTGAGAATCAAAGAAGAAAGAAAAGAAGAAGATTGTTCAAGTGTTATAACGAATCAAAGGTAATAATTTGATTATAAAATTTATTTTTGTGTTCTTAAGTTGTTTATCTAAATATAGATTTCTAGGGTTGATTTGTGAAGGAATTGGTTGTAGATGTTAATGGGTTTGTGTAATCCATTCTATATCATCTAAAATTGGTTTTAGAGTAATCGAATTCGTGAAATTATGCTAAAGATGAAGAACTTGTGTTCTTAATGAATTTTGTAGGTTATGGCTTAGTTGAATTCAAATTTTAGTTATGAAATCATGATGAAAACCTTAAATTGATGATGTATGATGATAGTACTCGAAAAAAATGAAAATAACCCAAGTTGAACGAGTCAAAACGGATGTAAAATGAATTCGTAATGATTGAATTCGCTAAATATATGTAAAACATGAAGAATTAGCATGAACACTGAATTGGAACCCTTAAAAGGAATTTTTAATGTTTTTGAAGTGTTATAATTATCATATAGATGAGTAGTTCAGTGTTTCACGAATCCATAGAGTCGAAAACGGACTCAATCAGATGTGTATAGCTTGATTTATGATGATTAGAAGGAGGAAAGTGTTAGAAAATTCGCCAGAACAACATACTGGAGGAAAAATTCACGTAACACGCTGTCAGGGGCGTAGATGCGCTGCCCCAAAGGCTGGTTGGGGCGCAGCTGCGCCGGGAGGAAAGTTAGTCCGGGACTATTTTGACCTCCTGTGGTAAAACAGCCATAACGTTTTCATATCAACTTCGATTGAGGCGATTCAAGATGATCCGGAACGAGCACGAGTAGACCTACAATTGTTGTTCTTTAAGTTGTTTAATTTGAGGTCATTATCAGGGATTAAAATGGTCATTTTGTAGACTGATGTATTTTTGGAGGCAATCGAGTGGCGTCGGGCATGAACTTAGGCACATGTAATGCTCTCAACCATATAAAATGATGTTCTAACTTCCATAACATGACTATTAGGTATTATAATGATACTTAGCATTAACTCTTGAGTATTAGATAATTCGGTTGGGCGTGCTAAGCGTGCGCAAATGCATGTCGTTTGGGCATTCGAATAGGCAAGTTTGGCATACGGATGTGCAAGCGTCTCAACGCAGCAACGAGTGTGTATGACCTTGTTTAATATTATGTTTTTAATAAGAATAAAATATTATAGAGTAATGTAACCCAATATAGGAGCATGCAAAGTACATGCAAAAGAGGGGAGTTAGGCGTGTGACGTATAAACGTCGAAAACGCCGTGTAATGTGGTAGTACACTTAAATAGTGTTTCGATTCTAATGTAACGAACATTATTATATATGAAATGTGGTTAATATAAAACCAATAGGTAGTCCTAGCAGGACTTAAACACTTGAATGAATTTTGAATATTACTAAAAAAAGAAATATAGTGAGATATAAGTCAAAAGTTAACACAATCAAATTGAATGTTGTGTATTGATAATAGGAAGGTTATGAGATGCAGAGTAAAGTTTGCAGTACAACTAATATGGATTGCTATATGACTAATAATTGATGTGCATGATTATATAATTGTGTAGGGCACGTGAAGTGCAGATATCTGTAAGCTGTTAAACTATTATTGGTAAACAACGATCAAGGCAAGTCTTTCAGTTTCTATTTTTTACGTAAACTTGATGATGAACTGTTTTAAATTATTTTATAAAGAGCATGATATGTTTTAAGCATGAAATGTTAAAGTCAATTTATGACTACATTGATTGATTAAAGAATGTTGATTGAGTAAGGAACTCAATCTTTATATTTGTTATGTGAAGTAAAGCATGTATGCCATGTTACTTTAATTATTATGAGATGTATGTTGAGCATGTATTTATGTGCTATGTGATGCATGAAAGCTGTTAGATCTTGCTGAGCTGTCGAGCTCATTCTTGCAAATAATCACTTTTGCAGGTTAAGGATTCAAGATAACGCTATGTGCTACTTGAAAGAAATGAATCAGATGTAATGCAAGCAAATTTATATACTTTGGCTGAAATGTTATTATTTTGTTCCTTGTTTAAGGTTTCAGATAATGTATTTGATAATGTATGATGGTTAACAGGTGTTGAGTTGTAAAGTTTAAATTTTACCAGATGTATAAGGGTTATTGAACGTGATTGTAAGTTTTAGTTTATAATAACTCTGACGAAGCGATTCATGAAATAAAGTTGAATCAAAGTTATGTAAGGATAAAGGTTAAGATTTAGGGATAATAAAGAAGGAATAATATAAAAATTTTAAATATTCCGTATTTTTAGTGATTGTATCATGGATTAATGATGTAAAGTCTGAATAAGGATGTATTGTTAACGACCGATGTCGAGAGTTGTATTGTATGAATTTTGGGGTCGTTACAGTTGGTATCAAAGCTGATAGGTTATACACCTTAGGTAAGAGTACTTTAGGCTATGACCTTAAAGAATGAGAAGTTAAGTTACGTATAACAAAAAGGTGATTCCTTTCACATACGTAGAAGTATAGGATGAGTTAAGTCCTAAAAATATTATAAGAAGAAGGTAAGAATAACGAGGAATAAAACTCGAATAAAATGTTGAATTTTATGAACGAAGTTAGAAATTCTTAAAAGAAGAGTTAATAAATAAACAAGAAGATTAAAAGAAGAATCTTGAAGAGATATGAAGATGAGAATCAGGAGTTACCTTACTCCAATAATAAAGATGCCGAATAACAATGAATAGACAAAGTCTATAATATTGAAAGCATAATGAAATCATGATATGACATGATGATAGGAAAGGATAAGAAGCTTTAAAACAAAACGATAATGAGATAAGAAAGAATCATAAGGGAGATGATTATAGAATAAGATCACGATGTGATCTTATTAAGTTGAAGGACAGATGGTCTGTAATGATTGAATAGTTATAGTTTGATGCTATAACGAGAATGTACTATGATATAGTACGAGGTTAACTCACGAGGAGTTATAAATGATGAGATGCGGAAAATTCGTATCGAGCATAGAGAAGTTATGAGTAAGATAGAGTTAAGTGGAATTTCAACTGAGGACTCATGTGGTGGCTGAGTCGTACAAATCTTTGTATGGGCAGGGTTTTGTGCTTACACTTGGATTATCATATTGATAATCATTGGAAGGTTGGTGTCGCGCTATCGATATATATATGACGAGAAGATGATTCTTTTCTCATATTATATTTGATAGTTAGAGTTAATAGAGATTAGATTAGATGACATTAAGATTACATTAGATGATCTTAAGGTTAGGCGAGTTCTTAAAACTCATGCTTATGGTAAGTTCATGACTCATAATCATATGGTATGTTTGGAACTCCTCAGCGAATGGACGCCTATGGTCTGACTAGGAAGTTCTTAAACTCATATTATTGTGAAAAGTTCCTGACTTTCAAAGTGTGGAAAGTTTGATGAACTATACTGGGAATATAAAGGTTATGGTGTAGGAAGCATTGATGTTGTTTAAGCTTGATAGAATGATTAAGTAATGATGGAGTAAAGATTTAATTGATTGAGAAAGTTTTATATTCTAAATCTCCTAGCTTTGCTAGATTTTCAAAATTTATTGACTTTGTGCTGATGTTGCACTTCTGTTTTCTTGAAAAACATTGGATCAAATGATGGAACCAATGATTTTTTTTTAAAATAGTGTTATTATTCGCATGTCTATGCTAATTGCTTCAGCTAGACAAAAAAAATTTTAAATTTTCAAAATGTATTTTATGTGTTCTATGCATCATTTGATATGGTGTAGAGACAATAATCGAGGAAGTTATCATGCAGTTAAACCTAGTGTTGGATGTGATCGTATGATCGTCAGCCCGCTATGGTATGATGTAGTATGAGGACGTCATGTAATGACGAAATCCTCAACGTACCATTATTACGGTATGGTATCAGGATATTATGAAAAGATTTACTTACTATTTTTAGTTTCCTTAAACTATAAAAAAGAGATTTATCTACTTTTTTTTTTCCTTAGACTACAAAAAAAACATTTTTTTAAAATAAATAAATAAATATTTATTTTGTTGGTTAAAAATATATATGTATATATATATATATATTTCGATTGATGTCCGAATCGTTACTAGAGGTCTATGCTACTTGATTCAGCTAGACAAATATTGAAAGATATTTATAAAATTCGAGCGTTCTTGGTCAAACTATGCCAAACCAAATTGTTTTAGTGCGGATTCAGATGTTAAGAAGCTGAGGTGAACAATCCTATAAAAGGGGAACATGTTATCGGAGACAATGGTTCCAAAAGTAACGCATATAGTCGTTACGATGTTAAGATGTAATACGTTGTGCACGACGTAGGGGTACGATAGGCTGATCACCTAGAGTACTTACAGAGAGTGTTTTCAATCTGTG
Organism: Panax stipuleanatus; assembly: GCA_020205555.1. Taxonomy (NCBI): domain Eukaryota; kingdom Viridiplantae; phylum Streptophyta; class Magnoliopsida; order Apiales; family Araliaceae; genus Panax; species Panax stipuleanatus. The sequence goes on along the minus strand of JAINUT010000629.1, from coordinate 106,850 downwards.
TGATTGCTAAACTTTCTGTTAAAGATGGTTTATAGTGGTGATGCACTATTAGACTTGGAGAAGAGTTCAAGGTTTTATGACCCCTCAGCATGAGTTGGAATCTTTTAAATTCCTGTTATTCATATCGCTTTCCAATTATTGAATAATTGTGAAAGATTCTTATTATTCTGAAGGTGAAGGTGGCAAGAATGATATTCCCTAGAAAAAAATAGTTGTGGAACACAACAAGTTAGTGAATAAGATTAACGTAAAATCTACTTTGATAGATTGAGTGAATGAAGATTAATAAAAATTTTGAGGACGAAATTCTTAGAAGAATGGGTGAATGTGATAACCCGAATACTCATAAGATAGTGAATTATGAAGTATATGTCTTCGACGAGTAAAGTATATGGTAATGATCCTTAGAAAGGAAATGAACGAGTTAGAGAATATATAATATTTGAAACATAATTGTGTTTAATGGAAGGTTATAAAATAAAACCTAAAATTTGTTGAAGAACGGAATGTAGTAGAATATATATGTATAACCTATATTAAGGTAATGTGTTGAAGTTATTCAACGATAAATGTTTTTAAAGAGATTTGACGGAAACCTGGGTAAGGTAGGGTTTCGGTGATTCCGAGGACGGAATCTTTATAAGAAGGGAAGGCTATGACAACCCGGATTTTCAGAAATTGTTAAAATAAAAATTTAATGAATAAAATTCTTAATATGACGTGTTTTAATAAAATGAGAGAGTAATGTATGTTACATATAAATGTAGTATGTTAATATGTTACGATTGTGAGGTTCGTAAATAATTAAAATATTTATCAAATTAAATAAATATTTTAGTTGGAATACTTATGGAATAAGATAAATATTTGATGGAAATTATTATGGAATAATTTATTTAAGTATGATGATATTAAATAAATTGATGAGAAATAATTTTATAATTTGTGCATATTTTATTATGCTAATGTATTGGTGATGTTCTAATTTAATTAAATAATTAAATTAGAAAGGTAATGATTTGTTAAATAAAAGTGGAGTTATATTTCCTAAATAATTTGATTAAACATGATTTAATTAAATTATATGTGACATTTGTAAACTATATAATAAGTAAATGATTAAAATAAATTAAAAGGGTTATATAGTGTACAAGCCAAACAAGGTCTTACGACCCTTGGTGGGTTGTAACTGCTAAGACCCATAGTTATTATAACGTAACCCATATCCATCAGTTATATTTTCTTACGTATATTTTCCTAAGCCTAAGAAAGCAGAGCAAAACACAAAGAAGAGAGGAAGATAGAAAATTGATAGAGAAAGAGAAGAAATTCTCTTTGTATTGAGAAGAACTTTGTGAGAATCAAAGAAGAAAGAAAAGAAGAAGATTGTTCAAGTGTTATAACGAATCAAAGGTAATAATTTGATTATAAAATTTATTTTTATGTTCTTAAGTTGTTTATCTAAATATAGATTTCTAGGGTTGATTTGTCAAGGAATTGGTTGTAGATGTTAATGGGTTTGTGTAATCCATTCTATATCATCTAAAATTGGTTTTAGAGTAATCGAATTCGTGAAATTATGCTAAAGATGAAGAACTTGTGTTGTTAATGAATTTTGTATGTTATTGCTTAGTTGAAGTCAAAGTTTAGTTATGAAATCATGATGAAAACCTTAAATTGATGATGTATCATGATAGTACTCGAAAAAATGAAAACAACCCAAGTTGAATGAGTCAAAACGGATGTAAAACGAATTCGTAGTGATTGAATTCGCTAAATATATGTAAAACATGAAGAATTAGCATGAACACTGAATTGGAACCCTTAAAAGGAATTGTTAATGTTTTTGAAGTGTTATAATTATCATATAGATGAGTAGTTCAGTGTTTCACGAATCCATAGAGTCAAAAATGGACTAAATCGGATGTGTATAGCTTGATTTATGATGATTAGAAGGAGGAAAGGGTTAGAAAATTCGCCAGAACAACATACTGGAGGAAAAAGTCACGTAACATTCTGCCAGGGGGCGCAGATGCGCTGCCCCCAAGGCTGGTTGGGGCGCAGTTGCGCCTGGAGGAAAGTTAGTCCAGTACTATTGTGACGCCCCCATAATAGGTCCATTCAACCCAACCCATTCTGAGTCGCCAAATACATGGTACAGAATTCAAATACAAACTTTATATCATACGGTCGTGCAAAATACGACCACACAACTGTGAGTGTCAATACAAATATGTAGAAAATATTAAGATTCAAACTAAGTCCTCATTACAATTATTATCACACTATTTATCAGAAATAGTGAGGACTACTACTGCTCTAACTCGGACCATCACTCTGTCCCCCGACTAGTTCCCGCAACATTCTCATTTCCTGAAGAGGACAACAGATGAAAAGGGTGAGCTCAACTAGCTCAGTAAAGAATATTATGACTAAGATAATGAAAAATAAATCATCGTTAGCCTTCAATAAATCAGATAAAATATAATGGACAACCAATCTTAGATCAATATTCGCAGCGGAAAGAACAAATCATTAGAAGAGTTCAGCAGAGAATGAAGTCTACTATCTTCTATGATTTAAAAGTCCATCATCAATATTTTATCCCTGTAACATCAATCAATATACATCTCGAATCAAATATTCATCTTTGCACTACAGGCCAAAGATATTCATTTGTATCATCAGTGGTCATATTCATCTCAACACCTGTCATCTTTGCACTACAGGCCAAAGATATTCATCAGGTAATCATTCATCTTTGCTCTACAGGCCAAAGATATTCAGTTACATCACCTTTTAGGACTGAGAATGATGAAAAACATTTAAAAAAAACGAATCTAGTGAGATAAAAGACAAAGACTAAGGATTCGTATTTTAGTATATCCAATTCAAAAATACCTCGTAATAATCAATTATGGAGCAAAATTCAAGAATAGAGCTCAAAACTTGGATACAATCAAAGATAGTAACCTTAACAAGCAATTTGGACAAATGGAAGAAAATTTAATTTTTTTCGTGAATAGTGCCGTATACGTGAATAGTGCCGTATACGTGAATAGTAACCCCGACGGAAAAAGTAAGAATTTCAACATAAAATCCATGCCAATATTTCGGTATAATGATATTGAAAAGAATAACATTATTTATGAAAGAAAATAACATCCCTTACCTCAAAAAGATAGTACCTCTGACTGGAATATCGGATATAATACCGAAGGAAACTTGCGCTGAATACTAATACTCAAAGTATAGAAATACTCACAAAAATACGCTCGATATTATAGAGAGAGAAAACTTCTGATTCTGGTGTGATTTTCAATTCTAACCTAAGCACCCTATTTATAGGAAAAACTTAGGATGCCAAAGGAGACTAAAATAATAAAATATTATTATTTTTTAAAAAAAATTCTGCCACTTGGCGGCTTCCCAAAATTCAGATTTTTCAACCAACAACAAAAGTGGGGCCCAGCATTTTATTTAAAAAATATTTATTTTTCGAAACTTCAATAATTCATAACAAATAGCCCCTTTGTCAGAAAAATACAAATTCTATGTCCTTCCATAGGAAATTTAATTCTCTACAACTTTGCAGAAGAAAGTTTTTCCAAATTCCAAACATAAATTATCCGAAATCCATAAACAGATGATTTCTCACACCAAAATATTGATAAAAACTCATCAACGCCAATTCCTTCTTTAATATCCACCAAATAAATATTTCCTTATCATATAAATCAATAATTAATTATTCACAAATAATATTATAGAACTACAATATTGACAACCAGGTCGTTCCCAGGAAAGAGGGGGCCTTCCGATAAGGACTTCTCCTTACTGGCGCGCAATTAAATAACCCCTCCTAGACAGAACTTCCTTAGACATTGTCAATAATGCTATCTAATAATATTATTCAAATAATATGAATTATTGAGTTGATAATGTGAAATACTGTGCAATGACAATTATTGAATCAATACTACAAAATATCAACTGTAGCCATTATTGAATCAATCATAAAAAATAGCAACGTAGCAATTATTGAGTCAATAAAATATCAATGCAGCAATTATTGAGTCAATAATATAAAATATCAACGTAGCAATTATTGAGTCAATAATATAAAATATTGAACAGTAATTACTGTAACAATAATTGAGTAATGGTTTCTCACGTAAGACTCAATAATTCGAAATATTGTGCAATACCGTGTGCTACTATGCAACATCGTGTATCACTGTATTTTAACCACCGGGTATATCAACAGTACTAACGGTAACAACCACGCCGTTAATTTGTAAAAAGTTATTTCTGTCGCTTTCTATATCCGACAGTTATTCCGTTGTGGGAGCCCACAAATAGCTGCGCCGTCAGACGAATATTCCCCGACAACAAGAATATTCCACGACCAAACGAATATTCCTCGACAACAAGAATATTTTATAACCACTTGCTCATTTTAAAAATATTTGCACATTTCACCCATTACTTTCATATTTATCAAATCAACACATTACTATTTCGAAATAATATATAAAGAAAATTAAATCTTTATTCATAAAAGTTGGGGTCTTACAACCTCCCCTCCTTATGAAATTTCGTCCTCGAAATTGACGTAAGTACCTGGTATGTCGAAAAGGTGAGGATACCTCGCTTTCATTTCCGATTCCAATTCCCAGGTCATTTCCTCAATTGCATGGTTTCTCCACAAAACTTTAACTTGAGGTATAATTTTCGAGCGTAGGACATGCTCCTTCCTATCCAAGATCTTGACAGGTACCTCCTCGTACGTTAAATCTTCGACTACCTCGCCTGGTTCTAACTCAATAATGCGGTTTGGATCCTTCACATATTTACGTAACACGGATATGTGAAACACGTTATGAACACGAGACATGCTTGGAGGTAAAGCGAGTCTATAGGCCACATTTCCTATTCGGTCAAGAATCTCTAATGGACCAATGAATCATGGGTTAAGCTTTCCTCTCTTCCCAAACCTTGTAACTTCTTTCCACGGAGCAATACGTAACAATACATGGTCCCCAACGTTAAATTCCACGTCCTTTCGATGAAGATCCGCATAACTCTTCTGTCGATCTTGTGCTGTTTGTATACGTTGTCGGATTATTTGGATCTTTTCTGTAGTCATACGTACCAACTCCGGTCCCAACAATGTTGTTTCACCCACCTTGTTCCAACATACTGGAGAGCGACACTTTCTCCCATACAACGCTTCGAATGGAGCTACGCCTATACTTGCCTGATAACTGTTGTTGTAGGAGAATTCCACCAATGGTAAATACTTGTCCCAACTCCCTTTGAAGTCTAGAACACAGAGTCTCAATAGATCTTCAAGAGTTTGGATAGTCCTTTTCGATTGTCCGTCTGTTTGAGGCTGATAAGCCGAACTGAATCGTAAATCCGTACCCATAGCTTTCTGCAAAATGATCCAAAATCGTGAAGTAAATCTGGGATCACGATCCGAAACTATGGATACTGACATGCCATGCAACCTCACAATCTCATTCACGTACATATGAGCAAGACGTTCAAGGGAATAAGTCTCTCGTATCGGTAAGAAATGAGCAGACTTGGTTAATCTATCAACAATAACCCAAATCGCATCTAAGCCTTGAGAAACCTTGGGAAGACCCGTAACGAAATCCATCGTAATGTGTTCCCACTTCCATTTTAGAATCTCCAGTGGTTGCAATGGACCCTTCGGCACTTGATGCTCCGCCTTTACACGTTGACAAGTTAAACATCTCGAGATGAACTCCGCGATCTCTCTCTTCATATTGCTCCACCAAAATGTATGTCGAAGATCACGATACATTTTAGTACTCCCAGGATGGATTGCAAACGGTGTGTTTTGTGCCTCCATCATGATTCTATACTTCAAGTCAGAATCGTTAGGAACACATAGTCTGGAGTTGACTCGAAGTATTCCATCTTCATCGATTCTTGCTTCTGAAATTGCACCTTCTTGCACCTTCTTCTTCATCTTCATCAGCTCCGCATCCGTAGCTTGAGCAGCTTTAACTTCATCAATCAAAGCTGGTTCTACGTGTATACTTGACATCATCGCACTCGTTCCCACATATGATCTTCTACTCAACGCGTCAGCTACCACGTTCGCTTTTTCAGGATGGTATTGGATAGTATGATCGTAATATTTCAACAGCTCAAGCCAACGTCGTTGTCGCATGTTGAGTTCCTTCTGAGTGCAGAAATATTTAAGGCTCTTATGATCCGTATAAATCTCCACTTTCTCTCCGTACAAGTAATGTCTCCAGATCTTCAACGCGAAAACGACAGCTGCCAACTCTAGATCATGAGTAGGATAATTCCTCTCATATTCTTTGAGTTGTCGCGAGGCATAGGCAATGACTTTCCCATGTTGCATGAGAACACATCCTAACCCTTTGCCCGAAGCATCGCTGTAGATAACAAATCCATCCGAACCAGATGGTATTGTCAGAACAGGTGCCGAGATAAGTCTCCTCTTGAGCTCTTGGAAGCTCTTCTCGCATTCCTCTCTCCAAACGAATTTCGTATCTTTCCGAGTCAACTGAGTTAATGGAGTAGCGATTCGAGAAAATCCCTCTACGAACCTCCGATAGTAACCAGCTAAGCCCAGAAAGCTTCGTACTTCGGTCACCGACTTAGGTTGCTCCCAGCTTTGTATTGCTTCAATCTTCGCCGGGTCAACAGATACTCCACGTTTCGATACCACGTGCCCAAGGAATGCTACTTCCTCAAGCCAGAACTCGCATTTCTTTAACTTGGCATATAGCTTGTTCTCACGAATCTTTTGAAGTACCAACTTCAAATGGTGTTCATGATCTTCACGGCTTTTAGAATAGATGAGAATGTCATCAATAAAGACAACAACGAATTGATCTAAATACTCCTTAAATACACGGTTCATCATATCCATGAAAGCAGCAGGAGCATTAGTCCATCCAAAAGACATGACTAAGAACTCATAATGCCCGTACCGTGTTCTGAAAGCAGTCTTTGGAATATCCTCAGTTTTAATCTTCAACTGATGATATCCAGAACGAAGATCGATCTTTGAAAAGAATTGCGCTCCTTGCAACTGGTCGAACAGGTCATCAATACGAGGTAACGGATACCTATTCTTGATGGTGACATGGTTCAACTCCCGGTAGTCAATGCAAAGTCGCATACTCCCGTCTTTCTTCTTTACGAATAAAACAGGAGCACCCCAAGGAGACGTACTAGGACGAATAAAACCGATGTCTAACAATTCTTGTAATTGAACCTTTAACTCCTGAAGTTCAATAGGAGCCATTCGATATGGGGTTTTAGAAATGGGCTTTGTACCGGGCTCAAGGTCAATAAAGAATTCAACTTCACGTTCTGGGGGTAGACCGGGAAGTTCTTCGGGAAATACATCAGGAAACTCATTAACAACGGAAATATCATTCAAATCTGATGTATTCTGATTTAGATCAGTGACATGAGCTAAGAAAGCTTGACATCCGTTTTTCAATAAACGAATAGCCTTGGGATTTGAAATGATATTGACTGATTTTAGTGGTTTGGTGGTTTGAATTCGTACAACAGGTTGATTAGGAATATGAAAACTAACAACCTTACGAAAACAATCAATTTTGGCATGGTAAGTGGTTAACCAGTCAATTCCTAAAATCACGTCAAATGCAAGTATTTTCAAAGATATAAGATCAACAGGTAAGGTAAGGGTACCAATCTGAATCAAGCAAGATTTGTAAACTGTAGATGTAACAAAGGTTTCTCCTAACGGAGTTTCAACAGATAAGTCAAAGTCTAATTTATCAGAAGTCAAGTTCAAACGTTGAGCACAAGCAGGTGAAATAAAGGAATGGGTAGCACCGGTATCTAACAAGGTGTAAACTTCGCAAGAGTTTATGATCAGCTTACCCGTAATCACCTCGTGTGGATTTCTCGCGTTTTGGGCTGTCACGACAAACGCTCTACCAGGAATCACCGACTTTGACTTGTCTGCAACTGCCTTTGAAATCACTACCCCCGCTGAACTTGGTTTCGTAACAGGACAATCTCGAGCTATATGTCCTTCTTTTACACAGTTATAGCATCCTTTGAACTGTTGTGGGCAGTTTGGGCTGATATGTCCCTCTTTCCCGCATTTAAAGCATACGACCGGTGGTCGTTCTCCTCCCCTCGAAACAGTTGATGCTGGTGCTGATGTCGACGTCTTCACGTTCTCATTGTTGTACATTCTCTTCTTGAAATCTCCCCCCGATTCGCTTCTTCTACTATCATGGCCACGATAACCACCGGAGTGGTTACCGCTTCTGTCATACTTTCCTCTTCGCTGGTTGTCATTGCTCCGATGACTGCTGCCACCGGTACGACCTTGGTTGTGGTCCCTCGGTTGAACATAATCATTATCTCGTTCTAATAACTGGGCCCTATTTACTACATCCGAATATAAAGAAAATTTATGATAAATGAGGTATTGACGTATTTCGGGTTTCAAACCTCTTAGAAACATCCGCGTTATACGTTCCTCATTCTCCACCAAATGAGGTGCAAACCTGGACAGCTCCGCGAACTTAGCCTCGTACTGGGATACCGTCATGTTGTTTTGTTCGAGTCTAATAAATTCTACCTCCTTCATATGACAAATACTTTCAGGAAAGTACTTGTCATTAAACAGTTTTTGGAACGCTTCCCAAGACATCTTGAGTGCGGCAGGCTGGGTACGCTTCATGGATTTCCACCAGTAATCTGCCTCTCCACGGAACATAAACGTGGCGAATGGAACCTTCTGTTCCTCCGTGCATCCCAAGACATCAAATATCTTGGTAATTTGTTTAATCCACGTCTCCGCCTTGATAGGATCTGGCCTTCCCAGAAACTCTGGTGGTCCCAATTCTTTGAACTGCTTGGCAGTGACAGCTCACGTGTTGTTATTATCTCCACCTGTATGTTGCACACGAGTCTCCCTCGTCTGATTTTGCATGAACTGCAAAAAACTTCTAAACATCTCATCGTTTATCGTCTGACCAGCGTTATTTTCAGGATGAACATTGCCTTCTTGTTGCACGTTCTCCTGGTTAACGATTAAAGGTGTCTCCACAGTCTCATTCACTTCGTTGTTAACGTTCTCAGCTGCCATTCTCAAATACTGCCATAAAACAAGGGTTAATTAAACAAATCAACATATCACATATTAACCCTATGCTCCGACTGACCAATTAAATACCACATAAGCTTAGGGAGGACACACTAGCGAAGGATTTACTCGTCTCTCCCCTCCTAGTTCTATTCCCCGATCTCCGCCAGAGATCATATCCCTAAGCTCTGATACCAACTGTGACGCCCCCAGAATAGGTCCATTCAACCCAACCCATTCTGAGTCGCCAAATACATGGTACAGAATTCAAATACAAACTTTATATCATACGGTCGTGCAAAATACGACCACACAACTGTGAGTGTCAATACAAATATGTAGAAAATATTAAGATTCAAACTAAGTCCTCATTACAATTATTATCACACTATTTATCAGAAATAGTGAGAACTACTATTGCTCTAACTCGGACCATCACTCTGTCCCCTGACTAGTTCCCGCAACATTCTCATTTCCTGAAGAGGACAACAGATGAAAAGGGTGAGCTCAACTAGCTCAGTAAAGAATATTATGACTAAGATAATGAAAAATAAATCATCGTTAGCCTTCAATAAATCAGATAAAATATAATGGACAACCAATCTTAGATCAATATTCGCAGCGAAAATAACAAATCATTAGAAGAGTTAAGCAGAGAATGAAGTCTACTATCTTCTATGATTTAAAAGTCCATCATCAATATTTTATCCCTATAACATCAATCAATATACATCTCGAATCAAATATTCATCTTTGCACTACAGGCCAAAGATATTCATTTGTATCATCAGTGGTCATATTCATCTCAACACCTGTCATCTTTGCACTACAGGCCAAAGATATGCATCAGGTAATCATTCATCTTTGCTCTACAGGCCAAAGATATTCAGTTACATCACCTTTTAGGACTGAGAATGATGAAAAACATTTAAAAAAAATGAATTCAGTGAGATAAAAGACAAAGACTAAGGATTCGTATTTTAGTATATCCAATTCAAAAATACCTCGTAATAATCAATTATGGAGCAAAATTCAAGAATAGAGCTCAAAACTTGGATACAATCAAAGATAGTAACCTTAACAAGCAATTTGGACAAATAGAAGAAAATTTAATTTTTTTCGTGAATAGTGCCGTATACGTGAATAGTAACCCCGACGGAAAAAGTAAGAATTTCAACATAAAACCCATGCCAATATTTTGGTATAATGATATTGAAAAGAATAACATCATTTATGAAAGAAAATAACATCCCTTACCTCAAAAAGATAGTACCTCTGACTGGAATATCGGATATAATACCGAAGGAAACTTGCGCTGAATACTAATACTCAAAGTATAGAAATACTCACAAAAATACGCTCGATATTATAGAGAGAGAAAACTTCTGATTCTGGTGTGATTTTCAATTCTAACCTAAGCACCCTATTTATAGGAAAAACTTAGGATGCCAAAGGAGACTAAAATAATAAAATATTATTATTTTTTAAAAAAAATTCTGCCACTTGGCGGCTTCCCAAAATTCAGATTTTTCAACCAACAACAAAAGTGGGGCCCAGCATTTTATTTAAAAAATATTTATTTTCCGAAACTTCAATAATTCATAACAAATAGCCCCTTTGTCAGAAAAATACAAATTCTATGTCCTTCCATAGGAAATTTAATTCTCTACAACTTTGTAGAAGAAAGTTTTTCCAAATTCCAAACATAAATTATCCGAAATCCATAAACAGATGATTTCTCACACCAAAATATTGATAAAAACTCATCAGCGCCAATTCCTTCTTTAATATCCACCAAATAAATATTTCCTTATCATATAAATCAATAATTAATTATTCACAAATAATATTACAGAACTACAATATTGACAACCAGGTCGTTCCCAGGAAAGAGGGGGCCTTCCGATAAGGACTTCTCCTTACTGGCGCGCAATTAAATAACCCCTCCTAGACAGAACTTCCTTAGACATTGTCAATAATGCTATCTAATAATATTATTCAAATAATATGAATTATTGAGTTGATAATGTGAAATACTGTGCAATGACAATTATTGAATCAATACTACAAAATATCAACTGTAGCTATTATTGAATCAATCATAAAAAATAGCAACGTAGCAATTATTGAGTCAATAAAATATCAATGCAGTAATTATTGAGTCAATAATATAAAATATCAACGTAGCAATTATTGAGTCAATAATATAAAATATTGAACAGTAATTACTGTAACAATAATTGAGTAATGGTTTCTCACGTAAGACTCAATAATTCAAAATACTGTGCAATACCGTGTGCTACTATGCAACACCGTGTATCACTGTATTTTAACCACCGGGTATATCAATAGTACTAACGGTAACAACCACGCCGTTATTTTGTAAAAAGTTATTTCTGTCGCTTTCTATATCCGACAGTTATTCCGTTGTGGGGGCCCACAAATAGCTGCGTCGTCGTACGAATATTCCCCGACAACAAGAATATTCCACGACCAAACGAATATTCCCCGACAACAAGAATATTTTATAACCACTTGCTCATTTTAAAAATGTTTGCACATTTCACCCATAACTTTCATATTTATCAAATCAACACCTTACTATTTCGAAATAATATATAAAGAAAATTAAATCTTTATTCATAAAAGTTGGGGTCTTACAACTATTTTGACCTCCTGTGGTAAAACAGCCATAACGTTTTTATGCAAACTCCGATTGAGGCGATTCAAGATGATCTAGAACGAGCACGAGTAGACCTATAATTTTTGTTCTTTAAGTTTTTTAATTTGAGGTCATTATCAGGGGTTAAAAATTGTTATTTTTGAGACTGATGTATTTTTGGAGGCAATCGAGGGGCGTCGGGCATGCACGTATGCACATGTAATGCTCCCGACCATGTAAAATGATGTTCTTACTTTCATAACATGACTATTAGGTATTATAATGATACTTAGCATTAACCCTTGAGTATTAGACAATTCAGTTGGGCGTGCTAAGCGTGTGCAAAAGCGTGTGCAAATGCGTGTCGTTTGGGCGTTCGAATAGGCAAGTTTGGCATACGGACGTGCAAGCGTCTCAACGCCGCAACGAGTGTGTATGACCTTGTTTAATATTATATTTTTAATAAGAATGAAACATTATAGAGTAATGTAACCCAATATAGGAGCATGCAAAGTACATGCAAAAGAGGGGAGTTAGGCGTGTGACGTATAAACGTCGAAACGCCGTGTAATGTGGTAGTACACTTAAATAGTGTTTCGATTCTAATGTAACGAACATTATTATATATGAAATGTGATTAATATAAAACCAATAGTTAGTCCTAGCAGTTAAACACTTGAATGAATTTTGAATATTACTAAAAAAAGAAATATAGTGAGATATAAGTCGAAAGTTAACACAATCAAATTGAATGTTGTGTATTGATAATAGGAAGGGTTATGAGATGCAGAGTAAAGTTTATATTACAACTAATATGCATTTCTATATGACTAATAATTGATGTGCATGATTATATAATTGTGTAGGGCACGTGAAGTGCAGATATCTGTAAGTTGTTAAACTGTTATTGGTAAACAACGATCAAGGCAAGTCTTTCAGTTCCTATTTTCTACATAAACTTGATGATGAACTGTTTTAAATTATTTTATAAAGAGCATGATATGTTGTAAGCATGAAATGTTAAAGTCAATTTATGACTACATTGATTGATTAAAGAATGTTGATTGAGTAAGGAACTCAATCTTTATATTTGTTATGTGAAGTAAAGCATGTATGCCATGTTACTTTAATTATTATGAGATGTATGTTGAGCATGTATTTATATGCTATGTGATGCATGAAAGCTGTTAGATCTTGCTGAGCTGTCAAGTTCATTCTTGCAAATAATCACTTTTGCCGTTAAGGATTCAAGGTAACGCTATGTGCTACTTGAAAGAAATGAATCAGATGTAATGCATACAGATTTATATACTTTGGCTGAATTGTTATTATTTTGTTTCTTGTTTAAGGTTTCAGATAATGTATTTGTTAATGTATGATGGTTAATAGATGTTGAGTTGTAAAGTTTAAATTTTACCCAATGTATAAGGGTTATTGAACGTGGTTATATGTTTTAGTTTATAATAACTTTGACGAAGCGATTCATGAAATAAAGTTGAATCAAAGTTATGTAATGATAAAGGTTAAGATTCAGGGATAATAAAGAAGGAATAATATAAAAATTTTAAATATTCCGTATTTTTAGTGATTGTATCATGGATTAATGATGTAAAGTCTGAATAAGGATGTATTGTTAACGACCGATGTCGAGAGTTGTATTTTATGAATTTTGGGGTCGTTACACATGTTTTGATTGATATTCGAATTATTGGTATACGTCTAAGCTAATTGATTCAGCTAGACGAATATTTATGAAAAATTTAAGTATCTCTTTGAGAAATTATCCTGAACCAAATTGTTTTGGTGCAGATTCTTATGCTAAGTCTGAGGTGAACAACCCCGAATAAGGGGGATATGCCGATTGGGTAAAATAATCCAATCTAGTAGCGCAAATAGTCGCTAAAACCAGATTAATACGTTATGCATGACGTAAGCGTACGATAGGCTAATTACCTGAAGTACTAGCATCGATAGTTTACATTCTATATGATTGTAAACATACCTAGTAATTTATCATTTTTTGGTGTGAATACCGTTAAAACTATGTGTTCATGGTCTATATGACCCCTCATCATGATATGAAAAGTTTTAACTCCTTAGAGAGAAGTCATGGAAGAATGTGATGGTAGAAAAGCTCCTCATAGAAGGAAGCAATATGTACTCATTAATTTGAGCATGAAATCAAATAAAGGCTAAGTTAAAAACCTAGTTTTGATGAATAAAAGGAGTAAGAATTAGTAGACTGTAATTTCGAGGAAGAAATTCTTAGAAGAAAGGGTGAATGTGACAACCTAAAAATCTATAACATTTTAAATGATTAAAATAAAAGTTAAAGAATAAAACCTAGATGAAAATTTGAGGATTTATTTAAAAATTTTAAGTAGAACCTATATGATTTACTATTTGAGTGAGAATAAAGAAAATATGGGTAAACAAAATTTCAAACCCTAAAAATGAAGTTATATATATTTGAAGGAATGTTAAGAATAAGGTATTACGATGCCTATAAAATTGGAAGTGAACTGAATAGTGTAAGAAATGTTATATTGATACATGTGAAAATTTTATTAAGAAAATAAGATTTCACATGAAGAGATGCTATGAGGTTAAACGAAGATGAGTATATGTATAGAAATATATATATATATATATATATATATATATATATATATATATATATATATATACTTAGTAAGGTGCTACATATTTTAGCAAGAGAAATGATGGATTAAGCTAAGGATGGAAGAATCAAGATAAAACTATGTTAGTAATTAACATAGCTTGAATGTTGGCATTGACGGGAAAATAAGAAGATAAATAAGTATAAAATCATTAGTTAATATGATTAGTAATAAGAATGGAGTAAGTTAAAACTCAAAATGTGAGTTAGAGATAGAATTTTGAGACACGGACTGCTCGGTTGCGTCCAGAACGTCAAGTTTAGTTAGAAGAGACAATAAACACAAAATGTGTAATGGTTGACTTTTTGGTCAAAGTGAACAGTTGACTTTTATGGAGAAAAGTCAAAATCAGAGTTAGGAGTGGAATATATTATGATTTATGTGAACTATGTATATGATTAAATAAATATACATTATATAATGTGTATACATTTATTTTGTATATAAAAAGAATTAAGAATAAAGTTATGTAACCTAATATATATATATATATATATATATATATATATATATATATTAGGTATGATAATTAAATAACCTAAGGGATTATAATATGGGAGAATGTTAGTATGTAAAATATATACTAACCATGAGAAATTAATTTTATATATCTCAAATAATTAATTTTATAACCAAGTCTAATTGGGTTATGAAATTAAAAAGGCATGAGTAAGGAATTTATTTTCAAATGTGGTAAATGAAAATCCTAATTAAATGATTAGGGTATAATAGAATTAAAAGTATTGGACTATAATAATATAATAGGCCAAGAATTATAGAGTTCAAGTGAATTAAGATTTAATGGACTAAGGAGGTTATATTATTTAAACAAGCTCAATTATTTAATTAAGAATGAGACTTGTAGATAAAGTGATTTAAGGGCAATTAAATTGTTAATCTAGCTCAATATTTTATTTATAGAGCAAAAGTAATGATGACCCAAATTAATTATTGGTAGAAACCCAAACTCATTTTGTTAGTGAGCAAAATAAGAAAAAATTTACAAGCCCAATAGAAATTAATTAATGACCCAAGTCCCATTCTTGGCCCATTTTAAAAAGGGATATTTTGTCATTAGAGGAAACATTTAATTAAATAAAGATTGGGTAGAGAAAAGGCCTTAGTGGCCGAAATTGGTATAGAAGAATAAGGAGGAGTATGTAATGAGTAATGTTACTTAAGTTGGTAGTTACTTTATGCGGTGTCATTTTATGTATGGGCCAACACTATTTTTCTTGCTTGCAAGTCACCCATTACATAATTATGAGAGAGATGAAGAAAAGATGTGGATAGATTTTTGTTTAGATAAGGAAGAGGTAAAGGAGAATGTATGTAGATATTTGTAATATATCTATATTTAATAAAAAGAGTGGGTGAGGAATAGGCCAAGTGGCCAGGTAAGATAAGAAGGAAAGGAGATAAGAAGGTAAGGAAAAGAAAAGACAAAAAGAAAAAGGAAAAGGAAGAGATAAGAAAGAAAAGAAAGAGAGAGAGAGAGAGAAAAAGCAAAAGAAAGAACAAAAATAGAGAGAGAAAAGAAGAGGGACGACTGCCTTCTTGGGAGAAAGAAAAGGGAAATTCTCCATGTGAGAAGAGGAAGAGAAGAAAAAGAAGAAGAAGAGGAAGCTAGAAAATCAAAGGTATAAAATCTATTTTCTAAGCTTTGCTTTAAATTTTCTTTTTGTGATTTGAAAAAGGAGGTTTTTGATTTGGGAGTTCAAAACCCTATAATCTATGTGTTTTTCATGAATTCATGTGTGGATCTACCCATTTTGGGTGTTGATTTATTGGGAAATCAAAAGAAAAGAAAAATAAATTTTTTAGTTTCTGAAACCATAACTTTTAGGTGCTTTGGATGTCCACGGTTTTTGATCTACACCTTCTTTTTATGATAAGTCGAATGGGGGTGCTAGATATATGTGTTGACTAATAAACCCAAGTGGTAGAACTTGAAAATCATGTGTTGACAAGCCGTAGTGGCTGTATTAGCCAAAACAGTCTCATTTCCTAGAAAAGGAATAAACGGTTTTAGGTCAGTCTGAAATGGGGGAATTTTAATCCACTTTTTGTGCTTTAAAAATTTGGAAAAACTTTGGAGTGATAATATCAGAGGTTAGGCAGGTCCTGCAAAAATTTAAGAATTTTTGGCTATACGATTTGAGAGTTATGGATTTTACGGCTAAGTGCTATTTTTGGAAGGCTACCCAAATAAGTCTCTGTGTATAAGTTCAAAAATTATGAACGTTTTACTGGAAGTACATGTATATAACAGGAGCTTACCCTGTAAATTTTAGAAATGTTGGAGTTAATCTCAATTTATGATAAATCTGAGAAAATTTGGCTATTATGGACTATTTAAATATAGTACATATATTTTAAAAATTTCGGAAAAAATATATGTTCAATATGGAACTATATTCTGCCAAATCCCAGAAAAAAAATATTTTTTGGATTGATTTGGCATTTTTCATATAAATGAGGTTATATGGAGAAATGGATTAAATTGAGTATATGATGTGAAAATTATGGAGAATAAGGTTTTACGACTTGAGACCCTTAAGCATAGTTTATGCAGATTTTTGAGAAAGGTTTTGGGTCGATTTTGAAATGTCATGATGTTTATGGCATTTTAGAATGTTTAAATGAATAAATTAAGGAAAGAAAAATAATTAAAATAAATTATTTATTATTTAAAAAATGACTATAAATATTTTTTACATGATTAGTGATATTTGATTGAAATATTATTAGTAGTATTTGACTTAAATGTTATTAAAAAGTTAATAACATTAGCTTGAAAATATTATTACATAATTAATAATATTCGACGGGAAATTAAAAATAAGAGATTTAAGTTATTTTTCAATATAGTTGTTGAATTTGGTATTTAAGGAACTATATTATGCTTATAATAGACTAAAATGAGAATTCAGGATGCTGAATTGGATTTTGGGTTGCTGAAATGATTTCGGTTTACTGAATTTGGTTTCGGTCTGCTGAAATAGTGATTTCAGGATGCTGAAATGCAACCTGGTTTACTGAAATATTATCTAGTTTACTAAGATAACATATAAAGGGAAAACTTATAAGTGTAACTTATGACGTGATTAAAAGATTAACAAAGTATAATGATAATACTTAGACTATAATGTAATGTCTAATACTTAACTATGTTAGACAAGTTAATATAAGATGATGAAATTATAAGTGAGTAAATGATGAGTCTAAAGTAGTACAGTCGTACTCTGCAATAGTTGATGTATAGTATCAAGGCTAAACAATTCCTTCAGTGAGTGGAGGTATATACAAATTAGCAACCGATCTAACTCGCTGTGAAAATAGTGTAGACGAGACGGAAACTAATTTGTTGGTTGTTTGTGAGAAACCACTCAGTATACTGTATTGAATACTATTAAAGACTCGATGTATGCTAGGTTTAGACTTGCAAATGTGTATGGTGTTAATGAATTATCTAGTATTTGACTATGTGATTAAGTGTTAAATAGTATTATGGAATGAGGTATGATATGCTAATTGAAAGATCAATCTTATAACTGATAGGTCTTTTCAATAAGGAGATTAAATTAAAATTACGTAGCAGTAGTCCACGGTTCAAGCAAGTTCCCTAACTCAAACTTGAGTTATATTCCAAGCATGTTAGTGAATAGTTATTGATGATTATTCATATCCTTACTGATTATTGATTCGCACTTAGTGCATGTTGCATATGTTCATCAGGTATGAAAGGCTGATCACCTTTATTACCATAAGGTTCCGATAAAATTGTTCATGGTCCTTATTGACAGTAAACCTTATTGATTTAGTCATTCAATTATTGACATGTTGATTCATGTTCTTTCACAATTATTATATTGTTGAAAACTTGAAAGCTTATTCTTTCTTTCAATTATGATATATCTTCATTGAACTTAAACTTGCTGGGCAAAATTGTTGCTCACCCTTGCTATATTATGATAATAAATTTCAGATTAATGTGAAGGCTTGAAGAAGGACAGAGATAAGAGCAAAGTACAATAGATTGTTATGCGAATAACTATTTAGTTATTTTATGTAAACCTTTTATAATTTTGAATGTATGAATTCAGTTAAGGTGAATAAACTTGGGAAAATATTATAGAATTATGTGAAATAAACAATATATGTTTATTTTTTTGCATTAGATGATAGAATATGTATGATAATGAATTACCGTAACGTACCAAGTCCAAGGTTTTTGGGACAAGGATTTGGGGGCGTCACATTTAATTTACAATAAGGGTAAGCCCCCTTAGCGATCAACGATTTTCCAGATAATATAGATTTCAACATTAATCATAAAAGAACATGTGAGTAAATAGTTACCGTACAATTCATTTCTTCCAACATACAATGTCCCAATTAAATATAAGACATGGATTTACTATCAAGTCTTATTTTATTTAATTATATGTATTTCGATTCTAAAATGCACAACTCCAAATAATACAAATTAAAAACTTCTTTCTAATTTCATTCTGTTTGGCCAAGGACTACTGGGTTGTCGTTTATTGAATCACATAGGACATTCTCTTCTTTTACTAGAAGTGGTAGATTTTTTATTGATCATTCATTATCTCTATGTATAAATTATTATACCCAAGCATACCCTTTGATATATCCTTAGGGTCTTAAGGGACATGTCAAAGTATAACTCATCATACACAAAATACTATGATGATCTCAAGACTAAGGATTATTTGTACTACTATCACTTAATGAATTCCTATTGATAGGCAAGTAAAACTCCATTAGGTATTCCTTAGCGAGCCACGTTCAGTGAACTTATTCTTTAATAAGCACCTATATACTTGCTTTAGTGTCTCCACACAAAGGATTATGAGATCGATCATCCTCATCCAATGAGCAAGTCAACGTATGTTCTAATCTATCCGAATTCACTAATCCCCTTTTTAGTAATCCAACAATTGGAAACTATTTTAGTTTTAAGCTATCTAAGAATTTAGATCTCATTAGCAATCACATCATCATGATTCTAAAAGCATTGCTTAAAATTATGGGTTTATCACATATTATAAAAAAACACCATGTAGATAAATAAATGCCTTAATTAAATAATACTTTTATTAATAAATAAAAAGATTGTTACAAAGTATATGCTTTATCATCATACATGATTGGCTTGTGTGCATACTACTTTCACTAATTTAATTGGCATCAAAAGGAGAAATCCCATTATTATCGCCTTCAAAACGATGCGTACATCTCACACAAGTCTTCATATAGGGAGACCATATTGTTTCGTTGGTTCTCTCAAATTGACAAAAAAGAGGTCATTAGGTGTCCTATGACATTTTTCTAGTTTGATTAGTATCAAAAGATGCAATCCCGTGACTATCATGTTCAAAACGATGTGCACATCCCACACAAGTCTTCATTTAGGGATACCTTCTTATTGTTTTATTGGTTCTCTCAAATTTTTAAAGAACGAGGTGCAATCCCATAAGTATTGCGTTCAAACGATATGTACATCTCACACAAGTCTTTATTTAGGGAGATATTCTTATTGTTTCATTGGTTCTCTCAAATTCTCAAACAAAAGAGGCGATTAAGAGTCCTATTATTTCGTTCTAGTTTGATTAGCATCAAAATTAGCAATCCCTTGAATATCACGTTCAAAATGATGTGTACATCTCACATAAGTCTTCATGTAGAGAGACCTTATAGTTTCATTGGTTCTCTTAAATTTTAAAGGAATAGGGTGATTAGGAGTTCTATTACTTCATTCTAATTTGATTAGCATCAACAGGAGCAATCCTATGACTATCACGTTCAAAACGATGCGTACATCTCAGACAAGTCTTCATGTAGGGAGACCTTTTTATTATTTCGTTGGTTCTCTAAAATTATCAAAGAAAGAGGTGATTCAGAGACCTATTTCTTCGTTCTAGCTTTTCTAGCACTAAAATGAGCAATCTCATGACTATCACGTTCAAAAAGATGCGCACATTTCACACAAGTCTTCATTTAGGAAGACACTTTTTTTGTTTTATAGGTTATGTCAAATTGTCAAAGAAAGGTGATTAGGATTGCCATTACTTTTTTTTAGTTTGATTAGCATCAAAAGGTGGAATCCCATGAGTATCACACTTAAAACGATGCTTAAATCTCACATAAGTCTTTATTTAAGGAGACCTTCTAATAGTTTCATAGGTTCTCTCAAATTAGCAAAAAATAAGGTGATTACGAGTCCTATTTCTTCGTTCAAGTTAGATTGGCATCAAAAGGAGCAATCACATGACTATCGCGTTCAAAACGATACGTACATCTCACACAAGACTTCATTTAGGGAGACCTTCTTATTTGATTCTCACAAATTCTCAAAGAAAGAGGCGATTAAGAGTCCTATTATTTTGTTCTAGTTTGTTTAGCATCAAAATGAGCAATCCCTTGAATATCACGTTCAAAACGATGTGTACATCTCACACATGTCTCTATGTAGAGAGACCTTATTGTTTCATTAGTTCTCGTAAATTTTAAAGGAATGGGGTGATTAGGAGTCCTATTACTTCATTCTAGTTTGATTAGCATCAAAAGGAGTAATCCCATGACTATCACGTTTAAAATGATGCGTACATCTCACACAAGTCTTCATTTAGGGAGACGTTTTTATTGTTTCATTGGTTCTGTCAAATTGTCAAAGAAAGAGGTGATTAGGAGTCCTATTATTTCGTTCTAGTTTGATTAGCACCAAAAAAAGCAATCCCATGACTATCACATTCAAAACAATGCGTACACCTGACACAAGTCTTTATTTAGGAAAACCTTCTAATTGTTTTATTGGTTCTCTCAAATTCTAAAAGAATGAGGTGATTACGAGTTCTATTTATTCATTCTAGTTAGATTGGCATCAAAAGGAGAAATCCCATGACTATCATATTCAAAATGATGCGTGCATCTCACATAAGTCTTCATGTATGGAGACCTTTTTGTTTCATTGGTTCTCTCAAATTATTAAAGAATGAGGTGATTAGGAGTCCTATTATTTCGTTCTAGTTTAATTAACATCAAAAATAGCACTCCCATGACTATCACGTTCAAAACGATGCGTACATCTCACACAAGTCTTCATTTAGGGAGACCTTCTTATTATTTCATTGGTTCTGTCAAGTTGTCAAAGAATGAGTTTATTACGAGTCATATTCCTAAGTTGCAGTTTGATTGACATTAAAAGGTGCAATCCCATGACTATCGCGTTCAAAACGATACGTACATCTCACACAAGTCTTCATCAGGGAGACCTTTTATTGGGAGTCCTATTACTTCGTCTAGTTTGATTTGCATAAAAATGATCAATCTCTTGACTATCGCGTTCAAAATGATGCGTACATCTCACACAAGTCTTCATTTAGGTAGACCATCTTATTCTTTCATTGGTTCTTTAAATTCTCAAAGAAAGAGATGATTAGGACTCCTATTACTTCGTTCAAGTTTGATTAGAGTCAAAAGGAGCAATCCAATGACTATCGTGTTCAAAACGATACGTACATCTCACACAAGTTTTTCTTAAGGGAGACATTCTTATTGTTTCATTTGTTCTCTCAAATTGTCAAAGAAAGAGGTGATTAGGAGTCCTATGACTTTGTTCTAGTTTGATTAGCATCAAAATGAGCAATTAATCCCATGACTATCGCGTTCAAAACGATGCGTACATCTCACAAAAGTTTTCATTAAGAGAGACATTCTTATTGTTTAATTAGTTCTCTCAAATTGTCAAAGAAAGAGGTGATTAGGAGTCCTATGACTTTGTTTTAGTTTTATTATCATCAAAATGAGCATTTAATCCCATGACTATCGCGTTCAAAACTATTCGTACATCTCACACAAATCTTTATTTAGGGAGATATTTTTATTGTTTCATTGGTTATCTCAAATTGTCATAGAAAGAGCTGATTAGGTGTCTTATGACTTCGTTCTAGTTTGATTTGCATCAAAAATAAGTAATCCCATGACCATCGGGTTCAAAATGATGTGTACATCTCACACAAGTCTTCATTTAGGGAGACATTTTTTATTACTTCATTGGTTTTGTCAAATTGTCAAAGAAAGAAGTGATTAGGAGACCTATTACTTCGTTCTATTTTGAATGGAATCAAAATGAACAATCTCACGATTATCACGTTCATAACGATGCGCACATCTCACACAAGTCTTCATTTAGAGAGATATTTTTATTGTTTTATTGGTTATGTCAAATTATCAAAGAAATAGGTGATTTGGATAGATATTACTTCGTTCTAGTTTAATTAGCATCAAAAGGTGCAATCTCATGACTATAGCCTTCAAAACAATACGTACATCTCACACAAGTCTTCATTTAGGGAGACTTTCTAATTATTTCATAGGTTCTCTCAAATTATCAAATAATGAGGTGATTACGAGTCCTATTTGGTAGTTTAAGTTAGACTGGCATTAAAAGGAGCAATCCCATGACTATCCCATTCGAAACGATGCGTACATCTCACACAAGACTTTATATAGGGAGACCTTCTTATTATTTCGTTGGTTCTCTCAAATTGTCAAAGAAAGAGGTGATTAGGTGTCCTATGACTTCGTTCTAATTTGATTAGCATCAAAATAAGCAATCCTATGACTATCGTGTTTAAAATGATGCGTACATCCTACACAAGTCTTCATTTAGGGAGACCTTCTTATTGTTTCATTGGTTCTCTCAAATTTTTAAAGAATGAGGTTATTACGAGTTCTATTTCTACGTTGTAGTTTGATTGGCATAAAAAGGTGCAATCCCATGAGTATCACGGTCAAAACGATACGTACATCTAAAACAGGTCTTTATTTAAGAAGACCTTCTTATTGTTTCATTGGTTCTCTCAAATTCTCAAAGAAGAGGCAATTAGGAGTTTTATTACTTCGTTCTAATTTGATTAGCATCAAAATGAGCAATCTCTTGACTATCGCGTTCAAAACGATACGTACATCTCACACAAGTCTTCATATATGGAGACCTTATTATTTTATTGGTTATCTACAATTTTTAAAATAAGAGGAGTCTTAAGACGCACTTAGGAACCAGTTGAAGTTAAGTACAACATATCACCCGCAAATCGATGGACAAAGTGAGAGAACCATTCAAACGTTGGAGGATATATTGAGATCCTGCATTATGGATTTCAAAGGGAGTTGGGAGGATCAATTGCCTTTGGTAGAGTTCGCGTACAACAACAATTACCATGCCAGTATTGGAATGCCGCCATATGAAGCCTTGTACGGTAGAAAGTGTAGAACCCCTTTGTGCTGGGATGAAGTTGGGGAAAGGCAAATGCTTGGATCCAACCTGAGCTATTTCAGCAAACCATTAAGAAGATCCGAATTATACGTCAATGATTACAAGCATCTCAAGACAGAAAGAAGAAATATGCAGATCAGCACAGACAGCTAAGAGAATTCAGTGTCAGAAGTCATATATTTCTGAAAGTGTTCCTTAGGAAAGGCAATATTCATTTTGGTAAAAAGGGAAAGTTAAGCCCGAGATTCTCAGGTATTAAGGAGCATAGGTGAAGTAGCCTACGAAGTAGCCCTACCCCCAGAGTTAGAACACATCCATAATGTGTTTCATGTGTCTGTGCTACGTCTATATAAACCTGATTATAAGCACGTTATAAACTATGAACCTGTTCAGATAGAGAAAGATTTATCTTATATAGAAATTTCGGTATAAATAGTTGATCGGAAGGAACAGGTGTTGAGAAATAAAGCTATATCATCGGTTAAAGTGATCTGGAATAATCATGATATTGAAGAGGCTACGTGGGAGCTGGAGGATAAAATAAGAGAAGATTTTCCACATCTGTTTTCATAGAATGTATTTTCAATTTCGGGATGAAATTCTTATAAGAGGGTGTGATTGTAATAATCCAAACTCTGAACAGGAATATTAATATAAAAAGTAAATATTGATATGTTTTATACCTTGTGCAATGTGTATTTAGCCTTATTATTGTTATATATATAAATATATATCAACACATATGATATAATTATGGAAACATATATGGAAAGTCTTTATAAGTAAACCCTAATTTAAGATTCTATCTAAATAAGAAACCCTAACCCTAATTGTTATAATAAATAGAAATTATAACCTAATACATTGATAATTTTATAAAAGATTGTGAATATTATGCACATTAACTTTATATATGGTTGATTAAGGAATGAATTGAAAAATATTGATTGAAAACCCTAATTAGGGATTAGAAAACCCTAACCCTAAATGTGAAACCATAACTCTAAATTTACAAACCCTAATGGTTTAATTTTTGTTTTTGAGTTTCTAAGAGAATATGAAATGACTAAATTACTGTGACGCCCCCAAATTCAGGTATTTGAAACCCGAACTTGGTGCTACACGATATCATTTCTTTGAGCGAAATAATATAAATAACAAACTTAATATACATATCAGAGTTGTCTAATCCTAGGTACACGACCTTTAAAACATTCATTACATGATATATAGTAAATATTATCATCCTAATAAAGTCTAACTATTACACAAGATACCATAAGACTTATTCTGTCAGCTTTTTCTTTCCTTTGTCCTTGTCAGAACCTTCAAGTCGATCACGCTTAGCTGAAAACATTTAATTTAAAGCAAGAATGAGCATTCAATTTCCTAGCAAGTAATAACAGTTAATAAACTTTAGCTGAAAGAAGTAAATATTTTCTTTGAGGTATACTTCTACAACGAATCAATAGTTGTCAAGTCTTTCGAAATATATCTTAATAACATAGCAAATCTTTTAAAATTTTGAAATGACGTAGTGACTATAAATGCTGAGCGGTCAATGGACCATGAACTTTTATTTTTCATTTTTGAAAAGGTTTAAACAGAAATTCATCTGCAAACTGCTCTGGTCTTACGGACATGTAGGGTGATCAGCCCCGTTATGTCCTGTATTGATCAATACTATCTGTTTGAATGATAATTCGTTCACTCTGTTCGCCTTGGGCACATAAACAATTTCCCTATTAAAGGTTGTTCATACTCAGTCTGGAATCCTAACTAAATAATTTAGTTAGATGACCTTATCATAACCAATACTATTCAACAATACCGTTCAAACTATGTCTAGCCGAGTCAAATAGCTTAAATAATCATAAATACCTACTGAAGTTCGATAGTATGTAACAGGGTTTGTCATATCAAAGAATTTTAAGTTCAAGAGTTCTTGTTTGAATACAGTAGTTTATACAAGTGGGGACACTTGTATAATAAAAGACAATAATGAGATATTAATAAATAATAACCGAATTAAATAAAATTTCATAAACGAATCATGAATTATCATTATGGATATAAATAATTTACAATAATTATTCATGAACATGCCTTGTATTGAATACTTGCTCAATATAGAATTTTGAGTAAGGTTAGAGTACTTGTATAATGAAATAGAATAGTTCAGATACTTGCCTTGATAGCTGATTACTGCTACGTAATATAGCTTACGCTTTTATCTTTAATATGAAGTCCTATCATCAATAGAATTATTCTTTTAATTAGAATAATATAACTTAACACATAATACTGCTTTAAACATGTTGTCACATAGTCATATCAGTCATTACAACACATAAGAACGTATACCTAGTCAAACTATGTCGGTTTGGTTTTGAGTTCGGTATCGTTTCGGCATCCCGATTGCATTATCGGATAATTAACGAATTTATTTTTAATGAAACTTTGTTCAAGAACTTAAATATTATAATAGAAAACTTAATTATCATTTATAATATTTTTTCAAACATTAAAATCATTTATAATGATTTTTCAAACACTTGTATCATTTTTAATGATTTAATTGTGAATTAATATCATTATCATTAATATTTAAATAATTTAAAATATTAATAAAATTCATGTCAACACTTTAAAATTTATTTATTATAACCTGAAAATATTTTAAAACCTGAATATTACCTTTAAATGATTTTTAAGATATTAAAATTATTTTTAAATAATTACCATTAATATTAAAATATTAATGTTATTCATATCAAAATATTAAAAGTTATTAATTATAACTTAAAATATTTTTAAAACATTTATTTTTACCTTTAAATGATTTATAAAACATTTTAATCATTTTTAAATAATTATTTAATACAATTATTAAATAACTTTATTATCATTAATATTAAATTATTAATAAAATTCTTATCAAAATATTATAAGTTATTTATAATAACTTAAAATACTTTTTAAAACTTTAATATCATTTTTAAATGTTTTTTAAAATATTAAAATCATTTTTAACTAATTTATTTAATATAATTATTAAATAAATTTATTATCTTTAATATTAAATTATTAATGATATTAATCTCAAAATATTAAAAGTCATTTATTATAGCTTAAAATATTTTTAAATACTTTAATATCATTTAAAATGATTTTTAATTTATTAAAATCATTTTTAACTAATTTATTTAATAAATTAAATATTATTAATATTTAATTAAATTAAAATATTAATGAAATTTATGTCAAAATACTAAAAGTTAATTTTTATAACTTAAAATAAATTTTAAATTTTTTTTATGAATTTTTAATAATTAATTTCTATTTATTTCTAATTAATTTAATTAATTTTCATTTAAACCGTCGCTAAAGGGCTATCGCGACGGACACTGTCGCTATAGGTGTTCTTGAGCAACTCAAGAACAGTCCGGTCAATGCCAAGGGTCCTAATTTAACCGGAATTTACTGACAGTATGATCGGTTTCTGGGTAGTTAAGTGTGATGAGCTTATAGTACTAGTGTAACACTACACATACATGTTCATTTTACTATTAACAAACATTTATACCGGATTCAGTGGCCTGTCAAACCAACCACCCAAGGCTGTTCTTCAGTTTCTGGGTAGCCCAGAAACGTAAAGTCAATGCCGGTCAACGCACTTGTTGGCCTTAGATCTTGTAGCCTGATCATGGTTTGGGCGTGTTAGACGTCGGGCTTTGTAGTATAACTACTAGGGTACACTATTCGAGCACTTATATAGTCCAAATATCAACACAAAGAAAGATCTAGGTTTTACAAAAACTGGTCAGGACGCTGTTCAAGAATTCTGGGTTACCCAGAAAACAAATCTGGACGGTCAACGCCTTTTGACAGATTACTACATTCGATTCGTGCAATTCTAAGGTTCGAGACTGCTCTGGACTTGTAGTCCTCATGTCAGAGTACAATCTGACCAACATATAACATCTAACCAGTCTACCAGTAGCGAGATCAAGGAGTCAAATTGACTGTCAGAATTTGTTCTTCCGATTTTCTGGGTTACCCAGAAAACCTATTTCGTGTTCGGTCAACGGGTTTTGACCGTTCATATCTTTCAATGTACACATGCTATGTTCATGATTCCACTTTCAGAATACTAACAACATGACATAGAACACATACAAACACATAAACACAACATATGATGAACAAGATGAGATTTATAGGCCCCGACTTTGGCCTGTCAGACAACTTTTTAGGGTTCATGCAGTTTTCAAAAATTTTATTTTTCGTGCATCTAGATGTTATGGATCCATGATATTACAACTTAGATCACTTATTAACATCATATATAACATATTTAAACATTTAAACATAACATCTAACGAAAAATTAAAGATCTAGCAAGAGGGTTATGGTTTTATACCTTTCTTGAGAAATTTTTAATTTTTACTTCTTGATCTGTTCTGGGTTAGTGTATGGGGTGATATTGTTTGATATTGTGACCAAGTTAGATAGAGAATTTCGTGGGTCTTAGAGAGAGAAAAAACTTGGCTTGTGTGTATGAAAATAATAAAGTGTTTCTTTACTCTTTTTTTCTTTTGCAAATCCTATCTTTGATTCAATGAATCTAATCTTGCTAGGTGTCAATTTGTGGCTGATAAGAGGAGATTTGGCATGTGTAAAAATCCTAGCATATATCTTGTAAAGATTTGCAAGCTAGCTCAATTAAATAAATTCAAAATGGTATTTTAGTAAACTAACAAATCCTTTTAAGGGTATTCTTGTTCATGGTGCTTGAATCTAGGGTTTAATCAATAGATTTTAACCCTTAAGGTTTCTCAAATAATTTCTAAGGTTTGAAAAATTAAGTAGGAATTAAATAAAAATTTAATTAGAGCACACTAATAAAAAAAATAGGTTTTTCAAATAATAATTATGGTTTTGTAAAAAATAGAGTTTCTTGCTATAATTAGGGTTTTCAACTTTATGAATTAGGGTTTCCTAATTATTATCCTTAATCACATAATATACACACTTTCACTTAAATACAACATAATCAATTATTATGTTTAATATTTAAATTCTAAAAACAAATAAATTCTTAATATATATTAATATAATTATGTTAATTATCATAATTATATATAAAATTTATAATCATAACTTGTATTAATATACTTACATATATTTAAATACAAACATAATTAATAATCATATTTAATATTCAAATCTCTTAAGAAAATAATTTCTTATTATTCATAATATAAATACACTTTCCTTTTAAATACAATTATATAATAATTGTATTAATTCATAAAATTTTATAACATAGATCAACATTAGGGTTTTGATCTATAATCACACTTTACCTTATATACCATTATTAATTAAGTTAAAATAATTAACTTAATTAATCTTGATAAATTCATATAATAAAATAATTATTATTATAATTCTAAGAATTACTTCATATATTATTTAAATAATATATTAATCATATTTTCATTAAAAAATAAATAATGAAATATTTTTACTATCAAAATTAATTTATTATAAGAATTTAATTTATAATAATCAACAATTCTTTTATCAAAAAAAATTATTTAAAATCATTCATGCAATAAACAAATATATGTTTATCATATATATATATATATATATATATATATATATATATATATATATATATATATATATAGGATAAGGCTCACAAACGGACTGTTCGTTTACGAACAATCTTTTTTGCCGTATACTTTTAATACATAATTGAGATTGGGCCTACTTATTCAATTTAAAAGTATACGGAAAAAAGATTGTTCGTAAACGAACAGTCCGTTTGTGAGCCTTATCCTATATATATATATATTCTTTACCTTGCACGTATTCTCACCTTTATTTTTTTTAAAAAAAAATTATACGTAAAATTTCTTATTCAATTATATCGAAAATATTGGGTTATTACAATTACCCTTAGATTTAATTATAAAATTACCAAAACACCTTTAATATGTTTAAAATGACAAATATGCCCTTAATTTTCTTTTTTTAAAAGAGATAAGAACAAATCTTTTGCTTAACAAGCAAAAGATTTGCCCCATGCTGATAATAGAACCTTAGCTTGACAACACAACCTAACACACTTAATGATCTAGGCTTAGTTGTCAAGAGAGGAGAGAATTAAGTTTTTTACCCCACTTTAAGTTTTCATATAAGGCTAAGTAATGAAAGGATAAAGCCTTTACACTTGAAATATATCACAAACTAACTCCCAAACACTACTCAGCAAGGTCGGATCAGATCAGAAAGGAGGAAATCAAAAGTTGCTCAAAAAGGTCAAAACCTAACCCTAGCTTTAGATCCTTAAAATGAAATAGTATTGTTATTTTTATTGTTGAAGTATGTTAATTAGTATATTGTTTAGTGGTCTGGGTTGCTAAAACATGAATCTATAACACTTAAATGCATGAAAATAGTTATTTAAGCAAAACTGCCAAAACCTAAACAGATGGTCTGACAGTCGAATGTCAGACCTCATAGATCGTGCTCTGTTAATGTTTTAAGTGTTTTAAAGGTTTGTAGTTATAGTATGTAGTGTTGTTAGTAGCCTGGAAGTGGTAGCATGGTAATCAGATTAATAGATTGGGAGATATAAGCAGTCAAAACCCGTTGACCGGCCATGACTTTAGTTTTTTGGGTTACCCAGAAAACTGAAGAACACGATTGACAGGCCATTTTACCGGCTTTGATCTCGCAACTGTCAGCTTGTTTGGATGTTAGGTTGTGTAATACCCGAGAATTTCCATATATTAATAAATGAATATATTAATGGAAGTGAATATTTATTCATATATAAATGATTTTGTGTCATGAGATGGATTAATTCAATTATATAAAATTGAACAATTATAATAATTGAGAAATTTATGGAGTTTGCGATAAACTCGTTGATAGCCTTGTGTGGCACAGTGATGAGAATTATTAATGATTATATTAATTAACGAATGAATTATTAAGTAAACAATTAATCTATATTAATTGTTAATTGCTATTATAAAATATTAGTTGATGGTTATGGAATATTAACTGTGATTGATTAATAATACGTGATTATTATTATTGCAAGAAATATAATAATAATAAGCAATGTATGATATTTAATCATATAAATTAATAATCAATGAGGAATGGATTAATTAATATTATCGTTAATTAATCAATGAGATGAATAATTTATTTATTTGACATTATGAATAATAAAATAAATAAGTAAGTTATTAATATGATGAGATTATATTGACTTTTATGTGTAAATGTGCAATACTTGAATATATAAAGTGTGGAGAAACACTTAGGTGTGACCATGCAAGTATACATAAACTATGTTATATAATGCAATGTGAATATATTACATATATGGACCATGTATTAAGATTAATTAAACTATGTGAGCTACATGATTAATACTTATGTGACAATGTGAGTAAGTATACATTAAAATGATATATCATAAATATATTGTAAACAATTATTGAATTAATATAATTTAATAATGAATGAGATAATGTAATATTGTAATATTTGATTTGAATTATATCCGGTAAAACAAATATGCATGGATTATATGTGTGTAAATTACACTTATTATAGTATGTGAATTACATTATGACATTTTAATTACAACCTAAGAATGTATTAGACAAATACAACTTGGATATATATATATATATATATATATATATATATATATATATTAGTGTTGCAAATGCTGATAATTTCTTGTCCCAATATAATAGTCACTCTCCTTCTCCTTCACGTGTATGGCAAAAAGGCTAAGGCCTATTCTCCCCATTCTTCTCCCAAGCTTAGCTAGCAATGATCAATGGGGAGTGGTTTTGATGATGAGATTTACCAACCATTTACCAACTCCCTCTTATCTAGCATGCAATCCATTCATCTGTTAGTTTGATTTGAAATATAATTGCATTGTCTGTGTAAGAATTCGTCTATAAATAGCAGCCATGTTTCTTCATATTTCTAATTGATGAGAATTGCTTGAGTTTGATAAATTGAGAGCATATATAATATCAGTCTAGAGTTGTAAAGATTGAATAGCAGCAAGTTCAATCACTTACAGAGGTATAATATACATTCTTGTTCTTCATTTTTCCATTTCTGCAATTATGAAATTCTTAGATTCTTGATTTTGGTTGTAAGGCATGTTAATCGGATTATAGGATGATTATTAGTTGTTATATAGACTTGGTAACATGTTAGTATATAATGTAGCATGTTTAAAAATCGAATCGGTGAAGTAATTTTGTGAATTGGGCTGATAACTGCCGAAGCAGACTGCAGTCCTGCCAGAACCAGGGGTGGCGCAGCTGCACCGGTTTGGCCTTGGCATGCTGAGCAGCTGCACAGGGCACTATGTACAGTTTTGATTTCTTGTTTGTTTTCTGCTACCTACTAATGGTTTGATTTGGCGTAAGATAGCATGCTAGCTTGTGTAACACATGTATATGAATATATTAAGGCAATGTAAACATGTTGTATTATACTAGCATACATGGTTAACAAAAAGCGTTAGGTTTTCGAAGTGAACTTAGGAGCTTTAAGAATGGACTTTGATATATAAGCGCCATAGTTAGGTTCTGACTTTTGAGACATGTTAGTATGATTTAGAAACATATGAAATGCATGCTAACTTATGTATATAGGTTCCGTGATACAATATGAACATGTGAACCCAACTAGTGCACCTTTCTAACAAAAATACAAGTTTTGAAGATTGATATTGACATGTAAAGACCATATATACATTCTGACTTTTCGAGCATATTATATGACCTTGTAATGCGTGTCAGACATGATAACATTTGTGTGTAGATAGCATGAACATATTAGGCCTTATTAGCAAGCTTTACTAATGACAACATAAGCTTTAAATGTGGACTTTGACATGTTATATTTTCAACATGATTAAATGTGCTTTGAAGGCATCATACATGTACGTACTTGTTAGATGTAATGCAAGTTAATCAAGCATGAGTTCGATTAAGTCACGAACTAGTAACAGTGCTAGAATCACACATCCATGACATAGAAACATATGAACATGCGTATCAATAAAATATATGACTACTTTATATGTCTAAATGATAAGCATGACAACTTATGTAAATTCATGGCATTGTATAACCCTAAGTTGTTAGGGATCGTGAATTAAAACTAAATCATATATGATTGGAATTAGAAAGGTTGAACAAGCATGAAAGTATCCTTTAAATATGTATACATACTTTGTGATATCATATGTTCTGTGTTACTTGAACCCGATTTTGACGGTTAACTTATGAGAATGCCATAACTTGCTAAAATGAAATATATTTTAGTATTGCTTGTAGTCTTATGTGATATTAATAAAATGCGAGTATGTTTGCTAATTGTGATAGTCTCACATGATAGTAATGATGTAAGAATCTGTTCAACTTGAAGAAAAGAGGAACGTTAAGGATAGAAATTATATTCTATATAACTGTATAGCTAGGTTAAAACTTAGCTTATGTGTTGATCGTATATTCGAAGACAAAATGTGAAGTTAAATTATATGACTAATGAATATCATATATATACATAACTATATTACGATAGGAATTCGAAAGTGTTGGCTAGCTTTACGTGAGTAAACTACGCATAAGGCAAGTATCCTAAACCCTTGCATTACTTTATTCAACGGATATCATAAGCAAGTATCTAAACCTTATCTCTTTGAATGCAAGTATTCTATCCTTGTATATTGCGAACTAGTTTCCTACTTAATCGTTTGAATTGAATTAGCAAACTTGAACTATTATTTCATTAAAGCTATTATTCATGCTGAACTTAGTATTGTTCTAGAATATTATGAAAGTGTCTATGCCATTTGATTCGGCTAGACTTATATTATTAAAAAGCGACCCAAACCAATTGATTGGTGAGGGATCTTGTATTTGACTGAGAAGAACAAAATATAACTGTCGAAGAACCAACGCGCGCACTTGAGTATGATTGATTGTTATGCGTAACGATGGTACTTTAGGCTGATCACCTGTTGTACTTGTTTTGTTGAATTTTCAGTTTATTACTGTTAATTCTAGTAGAAGTTCATGGCCCTTAGTGACTGCTCAGTATTCAATTATCTTGAAATCTTGAATTGATTTATTATTGAATCACATTGATATTATTATGTCCTTAGCGACTGTTATTGAAAACTGTTGATATTCTTGTTATCCTTGAACTATCAAACCTTGTTATACCCTTTCGAGAATTGAGAATTATATCACTTACCCTTATTGTATATTACTTGCTGGGCAATTTGTGCTCATTCTTGCTTTCCCTAAAAACAATTCAGTTAAGGCAGAGCATGGCGAACCTTCAGGCGTTGATAAGGGCAAGGGCAAGGCTACCAACTAGCTTGTCTCTTTTATGTTTTTAAATATTTTAATGTTGTATTAAGATGATGTAGTAAGACTGGATTTGTTTATGTTTAAGCTTAAGTTAGATTATGTAATGAGTCGTTAATTGATATTATTATGTAATCTATTAAGTACTATAGGTTGCGAGACTTGGGGGAATAATTATAATAAATCATTGTATAGTATTCTAAATTAGATATTCCGCTGTGAATGTGTGATTTTTGTTATCATTGTAGTACCATGAGCACGTGACGAACCGAATTCGAGAGACCAAGTGGCGGTCCCGGATTTGGGGGCGTCACAGGTTGTGCCTAGATTATACTCTGACATGAGAACTACACTACCCGAGCACTCTAGAGCCTTATAAAGTTATAGATCGAACGTGATTGAAGGTCAAACCACGTTGACCGTTCAGCTTGTGTTTCTGGGTAACCCAGAATTTCAAGGCATCGTTATGACAAAATTTTTAGAGGCCCAGATCTCGCTGCCTTGTGATACTTAGACTCTCTTAGTGCTACCCTTTTGTACCCTGACAGTTACTCTACAACACCCTGACAATAAACTACCTAAACTAGCTGCAAGATATAAGGTCAGCAAGTGCGTTGACTGGCATTGACTTCTCATTTCTAGGTAACCCAGAAATGAAGAACAGCGTTGGCCTAGTGGTTTGACCGTCCATAGAATCATGTAGTGATGTTTTTAGACACCGAAATGACCATAGATGTGTACTACTACACTAATACTACAACTTGATCATACTTGCTTGCCCAGAAACCAAACAGATTGAAAGTTAAACCGAGTCAAACTAGGGCTCAGGGAGTTGCCTATAGTGACATTTTATTTTGAAAATTAATAATAATTAAAATAAATAGAAATAATTAATAAATAAATTTAAAATTTTATTTTAAATTATAATAAATAGTTTTTAATATTTTGACATAGAAAATTATTAATATTTAATTTATTTAAATATTAATGATAATAAAATTATTTAATAGTTGTATTACATAAATTGTTTAAAAATAATATTAATAGTTTAAAAATCATTTTAAAGAATAATAAATTATTTAAAAATGATATTAATGATTTAAAAATTATTATTAATAAAAATAAATTATTTAAAAATAATATTGATGATTTAAAAATTATTATGAATGATTATTAAATATTTAAAAATGATATTATTGATTTAAAAAATCATTATAATTGTTAATAAATCATTTAAAAATTATTTTTAACCTTTGGAAATTATTATAAATAATAACTAAAATATCTAAAATGATATTGAAACTTTTGAATAAAGTTTATGGAAAAACCAACTCGATAACTATTCAACAAAGAAATAAAATACCAAACGGACACCGAAATCAGCCCAGACACTAATAGTTTGATTAGAAATTAGTTGTTATTGTTTCTAATGACTGTTATACATATATCTATAGGTTGCGTAAACAATTTTCACATAACCTAGTTAGCTGATCTTTATAAAGGCAAGTTTTTCTAACTTTATTTAATTTCTATATTAAATGTAAGTCTTATATATTGATATACGAACTTGTTATTAACATTATTTGTGATATCTGTGATTTAAAAAGGATTATTGCTTATTGTTCAAGCATAACCAAACCATATGAACTATTATTTGCGTAAAATGTGTTTGATTTGATATCAAAGCATAGACTGTGGTTAAACCAATGTTGTTTGGTACATACATATATATTGATACTATTGTACCAGCAGTTATAGTGCTGACCGGGGATTATATTTATAGGCAGTTATAGTGCTGACCTTGTTGGACTGGTAGGATGATATGCATACTCCTAGGATACGATTAGGCTGATCCCCTATGATATATCTTAACAGAGCTCCTATAAGTCTTTGTGACTGTTAGGAGTGTGGTGTGGTTGACTGAATCAACTCGGGTTGCAAAGTCTATATGACTGACAAAAACTCGTAATGTGTGGGATTTGGCAGATCAAACCTCAGTATATATATTGAAAAATACTCTAAACTATATGTTCATTCAATTCAGATATTGTGTGAGTATAAATTATAAATCTTTAAAACTTGCCAAGCCTTTTAAAGCGCGTCCTTGAAAATGTTATTTTCCTTTGCAGCGGCATCCCATACACCAGGAAGTTCAAGCAATCATCTTTGTGGGTAGATAGTAATTCCATAAGAATTGATTTTTATTGTATTAAGACTACATTATAATTAGTAATATCCTGATGTAATGGTTGAACTATATGTAACCAAATATTGTTATGTCATTAGTTTATCAGTTGAGTAGATTTACCTTCTTAATAGAAAATAATGATAAGTACAGTATTTATATGAACTATACATTTGAATGAGGGTATTGAATGATCTTGGAAGTTCTGTAAGCACTGAGGTCGCCCCTCGGTTCCAAGAACAATCTTATCATTTGTACTGTGAATGTCAGATAGATAGGAAATATAGATATGCAAGAAATATCTGTAAGATCATAAATCTATACATCCAAGTGAGGGTATCTAGATATAGTAATTGTTCTGACGAGAACTATTACTTGGTGTGGATACTGTGAGTTTTGGATTTATAAAAGTTATTATCTTATAGAATATTTATGTGAGCACCAAATCTGCTACAGAAAATGTAGAGAATTTGGGATCGTCACAAATCCCATGATTATCGCATTCAAAACGATGGGTACATCCCATACAAGTCTTCATTTAGGAAGACTTTCGTACTATGTCATTAGTTCTATCAAATTGTCTAAAAAAGAGGTGATTAGGAGTCCTATTTCTTCGTTATAGTTTTATAGGCATCAAAAGAAGCAATCCCGTGACTATCACGTTCAAAACGATGCGTACATCTCATACAAGTCTTCATTTAGGGAGACATTTTTATTATTTCATTAGTTCTGTCAAATTGTCAAAGAAAGAGGTGATTAGGAGTCCTATTAATTTGTTCTAGTTTGATTAGCACCAAAAGGAGCAATCCCATGACTATCTCATTCAAAACGATTCGTACATTTGACACTAGTCTTAATTTAGGGAGACCTTCAAATTATTTTATTGGTTCTCTCAAATTATCAAAGAATGAGGTGCTTACGAGTCCTATATCTTCGTTTTAGTTAGATTGACATCAAAAGGAGCAATCCCATGACTATCGTATTCAAAATGATGCATACATCTCACACCAATCTTCATGTAGGGAGACATTTTTGTTTCATTAGTTCTCTCAAATTTTCTAAGAATGAGGTGATTATGAGTCCTATTATATCGTTCTAATTTTATTAGCATCAAAAATAGTAATCCCATGACTATCACGTTCAAAACGATGTGTACATCTCACACAAGTCTTCATTTTGGGAGACCTTATTTTTTAATTGGTTCTCTTAAGTTGTCAAAGAATGAGTTTGTTACAAGTCCTATTCATACGTTGCAGTTTGATTGGCATCAAAAGGTGCAATCCCAAGACTATCGCGTTCAAAACGATACGTACATCTCACACAAGTCTTCATCAGGCAGACCTTCTTATTGTTTCTTTGGTTCTCTCAAATTATCAAAGAAAGAGGCGATTGGGAGTTCTATTACTTTGTTCTAGTTTGATTAGCATCAAAATGAGCAATCCCTTGACTATCGCGTTCAAAACGATATGTACATCTCACACAAGTCTTCATTTAGTGAGGCCTTCTTATATTTTTATTGGTTTATTAAATTCTCAAAGAAAGAGATGATTAGGACTTTTATTACTTCGTTTAAGTTTTATTAGAATCAAAAGGAGCAATCCCATGACTATCGTGTTTAAAACGATGCGTACATCTCACACAAGTTTTCATTAAGGGAGACATTCTTATTGTTTCATTGGTTCTCACAAATTATCAAATAAAGAGGTGATAAGGAATCTTATGATTTCGTTCTAGTTTGATTAACATCAAAATAAGTAATTAATCCCATTACTATCGTGTTCAAAACGATGCGTACATCTCACATAAGTTTTCATTAAGGGAGATATTTTTATTGTTTCATTGGTTCTCTCAAATTGTCAAAGAAAGAGGTGATTAGGAGTCCTATTACTTCGTTCTAGTTTGGTTAGCATCAAAATAAGCAATTAATCCCATGACTATCGCGTTCAAAACGATGTGTACATCTCACAAAAATCTTTATTTAGGGAGACATTCTTATTGTTTCATTGTTTCTCTCAAATTGTCAAAGAAAGAGGTGATTAGGTGTTCTATTAGTTTGTTCAAGTTTGATTAGCATCAAAAGGAGTAATCCCATGACTATAGCGTTCAAAACAATGTGTACATCTCACATAAGTCTTTATGCAGCGATACTTTCTTATTGTTTCATTGGTTCCCTCAAATTCAAAGAAAGAGGTGATTTGGTGTCTTATGACTTCGTTCTAGTTTACTTTGCATCAAAAAAAGAAATCCCATGACAATCGCATTCAAAACGATAGATACATCTCACACAAGTCTTCATTTAGGGAGACATTCTTATTGTTTCATTGTTTCTCTCAAATTGTCAAAGAAAGAGGTGATTAGGTGTTCTATTAGTTTGTTCAAGTTTGATTAGCATCAAAAGGAGTAATCCCATGACTATAGCGTTCAAAACAATGTGTACATCTCACATAAGTCTTTATGCAGCGATACTTTCTTATTGTTTCATTGGTTCCCTCAAATTCAAAGAAAGAGGTGATTTGGTGTCTTATGACTTCGTTCTAGTTTACTTTGCATCAAAAAAAGAAATCCCATGACAATCGCATTCAAAACGATAGATACATCTCACATAAGTCTTCATTTAGGGAGACATTCTTATTGTTTCATTGTTTCTCTCAAATTGTCAAAGAAAGAGGTGATTAGGTGTTCTATTAGTTTGTTCAAGTTTGATTAGCATCAAAAGGAGTAATCCCATGACTATAGCGTTCAAAACAATGTGTACATCTCACATAAGTCTTTATGCAGCGATACTTTCTTATTGTTTCATTGGTTCCCTCAAATTCAAAGAAAGAGGTGATTTGGTGTCTTATGACTTCGTTCTAGTTTACTTTGCATCAAAAAAAGAAATCCCATGACAATCGCATTCAAAACGATAGATACATCTCACACAAGTCTTCATTTAGGGAGACATTCTTATTATTTCATTGATTTTGTCATATTAACAAAGAAAGAGGTGATTAGGAGTCCTATTACTTCATTATAGTTTGATTTGCCTCAAAAGAAGCAATCCCATGACTATCGCGTTTAAAACATGTGTACATCTCACACAAGTCTTCATTTAGGGAGACCTTCTAATTATTTCATAGGTTCCCTCAAATTGTCAAAGAATGCGGTGATTACGAGTCCTATTTTTTTGTTCTAGTTAGATTGGCATCAAAAGGACCAATCCCATGACTATCGCATTCAAAACCATAAGTACATCTCACACAAGACTTCATTAAGGGAGACCTTCTTATTGTTTCATTGGTTATCTCACATTCTCAAAGAAAGAGGTGATTAGGAGTCTTATTACTTTGTTCTAGTTTGATTAGCATCAAAAGGAGCAATCCCATAACTATCACCTTATTGTTTCATTGGTTTGATCAAATTGTCAAAGAAGGAATTTGTTACGAGTCCTATTTTTATGTTGTAGTTTGATTGACATCAAAAGGTGCAATCCAATGACTATCGCGTTCAAAACAATACATACATCTCACACAAGTCTTCATTTAGAGAGACCTTCTTATTGTTTCATTGGTTCTCTCAAATTCTAAAAGAAAGAGGGGATTAGTAGTCATATTACTTCATTCTAGTTTGATTAACATCAAAATGAACAAACCCTTGACTATCGCGTTCAAAATGATGCGTACATCTCACACAAGTCTTTATGTAGGGAGACCTTATTGTTTAATTAGTTCTCTCAAATTGTCAAAGAAAGAAGTGATTAGGAGTTCTATTACTTCGTTCTAGTTTTATTAGCACAAAAAAGAGCAATCCCATGACTATCACGTTCAAAACAATGCGTACATCTCACACAATTCTTCATTTATGGAGACCTTCTAATTGTTTCATTGGTTCTCTCACCTTCTCAAGGAATGAGGTGATTACGAGTCCTATTTCTTCGTTCTGGTTAGATTGGCATCGAAAGAAGCAATCCCATACATATCATGTTCAAATCGATACGTACATCTCACACAAGTTTTCATTATGGGAGACATTTTATTGTTTCGTTGGTTATCTCAAATTGTCAAAGAAAGAGGTGATTAGGAGTCCTATGACTTCGTTCAAGTTTAATTAGAATCAAAATAAGCAATTAATCCCATGACTATCGCGTTCAAAACGATGTGTACATCTCACACAAGTCTTTATTTAGGAAGACATTCTTATTGTTTCATTGGTTCTCTCAAATTATCAAAAAAAGAGGTGATTAGATGTCCTATTAGTTCTTTCCAGTTTGATTAGCATAAAAAAACACTTCCATGACTATCACGTTCAAAACGATGCATACATCTCACACAAGTTTTCATTAAGGGAGACATTATTATTGTTTCATTGGTTCTCTCAAATTGTCAAAGAAAGAGGTGATTAGGAGTCCTATGACTTCGTTCTAGTTTAATTAGAATCGAAATGAGCAATTAATCCCATAACTATCGCGTTTAAAATGATGCGTACATCTCACACAAGTCTTTATTTAGGAAGACATTCTTATTGTTTCATTGGTTCTCTCAAATTATCAAAGAAAGAGGTGATTAGGTGTCCTATTAGTTTGTTCAAGTTTGATTAGCATAAAAAAAAACACTCCCATGACTATCATGTTCAAAATGATGCATACATCTCACACAAGTTTTCAATAAGGGAGACATTTTTATTATTTCATTGGTTCTCTCAAATTGTCAAAGAAAGACGTGATTAGGAGTCCTATTACTTCCTTCTAGTTTGATTAGCATTAAAATGAGCAATTAATCTCATGACTATCGCGTTCAA
This sequence comes from Panax stipuleanatus, assembly GCA_020205555.1. NCBI lineage: Eukaryota > Viridiplantae > Streptophyta > Magnoliopsida > Apiales > Araliaceae > Panax > Panax stipuleanatus. The sequence continues at coordinate 65,652 of JAINUT010000629.1, read as the reverse complement.
AACAATGCGTACATCTCACACAAGTCTTTATTTAGGGAGAAATTCTTATTGTTTTATTGGTTCTTTTCCCTTGGAATAAATTGTATGTACCCAGGTACTCCTTTATTTGGCTTGGTCTTCACAAGAAACTCCCAACTAATGATTGCCTAAAGTTCTACTCGGGAAGGTCTTGGAACTGCCCTTTTTGCCAGCTACATCCTGAAACATTTGACCACTTTTTTTTCCGATGTGATTATTCCACGGCCATTATCCGAGCAGCTCTTGATATGGGAAACTTTAACAGCATCCCCTTCTCTTGGGACGATCTTTTGGAATATTTACTCTCCTTCTAAGGAACAATGCTAACTAGAAACATTATTTGCCTATCGGTTGCAGTCTCCTTCTATAATGTTTGGGAAGCTAGGAACTCTAAGCTCCACACGAATTCTACCATTCCGGCTCATTGCATTGCAAAGGATGTAATACATATTATTAAATCTAGGATCTCTACTTGTAAATCCTTTATTAAGGCTACTAATTTCTATCAATTGCTGATATTAATGTCTATTTCTTGTTTGGGATCTTCCCTTTTATAGTCTATTCTTCTGTTGGCCTGTCAACAGACGACTTTGCTATAGTCTGGGGTATGCTCTTAGCCATTGTATTTTTGTTCCTTTATAAAAAACCAAACTTAGCAAAAAATAAATAAATAAAAGGTGGCTAGGTGTCTTATTAGATCGTTCAAGTTTGATTAGCATCAAAAGGAGCACTCCCATTACTATCATGTTCAAAACGATGCGTACATCTCACACAAGTCTTCTTTTAGGGAGACCTTCTTATTGTTTCATTGGTTCTCTCAAATTGTCAAAGAATGAGATAATTACGAGTACTATTTTTACATTCTAGTTTGATTGGCATCAAAAGGAGAAATCCCATGATTATCACCTTCAAAACGATGTGTAGATCTCACACAAGTTTTCATTTAAGGAGACCTTCGTATTGTTTCATTGGTTCTATTAAATTGACTAAGAAAGAGGTGATTAGGAGTCCTATTTCTTCGTTATAGTTTTATTGGCATCAAAAGGAGCAATCCCATGACTATCAAGTTCAAAACGATGCGTACATCTCACACAAGTCTTCATTTAGGGAGACATTTTTATTGTTTCATTGGTTATGTCAAATTGTCAAATAAAAAGGTGATTAGGAGTCCTATTACTTTGTTCTAGTTTGATTAGCACCAAAAGGAGAAATCCCATGACTATCACGTTCAAAAGGATGCGTACATCTGACACAAGTCTTCATTTAGGGAGACCTTCTAATTGTTTCATTGGTTCTCTCAAATTATCAAAGAATGAGGTGATTACGAGTCCTATATCTTCGTTCTAGTTGGATTGGCATCAAAAGGAGAAATCCCATGACTATCATGTTCCAAACAATGCATACATCTCACGCAAGTCTTTATGTAGGGAGACCTTTTTGTATCATTGGTTCTCTCAAATTTTGAAAGAATAAGGTGATTAGGAGTCCTATTATTTCGTTCTAGTGTGATTAGCATCAAAAATAGCAATCCCATGTTTATCACATTCAAAACGATGCATACATCTCACATAAATATTCATTTAGGGAGACCTTATTGTTTAATTGGTTCTCTCAAATTGTCAAAGAATGAGTTTGTTACGAGTCCTATTCCTACGTTGCTGTTTAATTGGCATCAAAAAGTGCAATCCCAAGACTATTGCGTTCAAAATGATACGTACATCTCACACAAGTCTTCATCAGGCAGACCTTCTTATGGTTTCTTTGGTACTCTCAAATTGTCAAAGAAAGAGGCGATTAGGAGTCCTATTACTTCGTTCTAGTTTGATTAGTATCAAGTTGAGCAATCTTTTGACTATTGCATTCAAAATGATATGTACATCTCACACAAGTCTTCATTTAGTGAGACCTTCGTATTGTTTCATTGGTTCTTAAAATTCTTAAAGAAAGAGATGATTAGGACTCCTATTACTTCATTCAAGTTTGATTATAATCAAAAGGGGCAATCCCATGACTATCGTGTTCAAAATAATGCGTACATCTCACACAAGTTTTCATTAAGGGAGACATTCTTATTATTTCATTGGTTCTCTCAAATTGTCAAAGAAAGAGGTGATTAGGTGTCTTATTAGTTCGTTCAAGTTTGATTAGCATCAAAAGGAGCACTCCAATGACTATCACTTTGAAAACGATACGTACATCTCACACAAATCTTCTTTTAGGGAGATAATCTTATTGTTTCATTGGTTCTCTCAAATTGTCAAAGAATGAGATGATTACGAGTCTTATTTCTATGTTTTAGTTTGATTGGCATCAAAAGGAGCAATCCCATTATTATCGCCTTCAAAACGATGCGTACATCTCACACAAGTCTTCATTTAGGGAGACCTTCGTATTGTTTCACTGGTTCTATCAAATTATCTAAGAAAGTGGTGATTAGGTGTCCTATTAGTTCGTTCAAGTTTAATTAGCATAAAAAAAACACACCCATGACTATCATGTTCAAAACGATGCATACATCTCACACACGTTTTCATTAAGGGAGACATTATTATTATTTCATTGGTTCTCTCAAATTGTAAAAGAAAGAGGTGATTAGGTGACTTATTAGTTCGTTCAAGTTTGATTAGCATCAAAAGGAGCACTCCAATGACTATCACTTTCAAAACGATACGTACATCTCACACAAATCTTCTTTTAAGGAGACCTTCTTATTGTTTCATTGGTTCTCTCAAATTGTAAAAGAATGAGATGATTACAAGTCTTATTTCTATGTTCTAGTTTGATTGGCATCAAAAGGAGTAATCCCATGATTATCGCCTTCAAAACAATACGTACATCTCGCACAAGTCTTCATTTAGGGAGACCTTCGTATTGTTTCATTGGTTCTATCAAATTGTCTAAGAAAGAGGTTATTAGGAGTCCTATATCTTCATTATAATTTTATTAGCATCAAAAAGATCAATTCCATGACAATGACATTCAAAACGATGCGTACATCTCACACAAATATTCATTTAGGGAGATATTTTTATTATTTTATTGATTTTGTCAAATTGTCAAAGAAAGAGGTAATTAGGAGTCCTATTATTGAATTCTAGTTTTATTAGCACCAAAAGAAGCAATCCTTTTTTTTGCTAAATTTGTTTGTGTATTAAATTGCAAAAAACTAAAGATATTATAAAAGAAGATCACAACATAACTCCTTCTCCCAAGAGGGCAAAAACACCTAGGTGAGCCTAGGAAACCAATTACCTAACCTAATTTCATAAATCCTCACAATCTGAGGCTAGGCAAAAGAAACAACAACAAATAGTTGCATTTGAAAACTAGCCCACATGGGCAAAGCACGCAGCATTGGGCCCCTTTAAGCATTAGCCCAACCCACATGAACTATCAGCAGATCCAACAACGCAACAAGTTGAATATCCGACCCACATTAGATAAAATAATTAGATTATAAAAGCACATGTCCACGTGAGCAACATTCAGCTAAAAACATCAAAATTAGGCCCAAAGAAAAGAATTTAAAATTCAAAAAGCAAAGGGGCCCCAGTTGGCAGACCCACATAGCATGAGGTCAGCCTCGAGAACTGCAACAACCTGCCAGAAAGCAGCTGTCAATAGCAACCTTTGATTTGACCCGAAGAATGCCGACGATGAAACATGGCAAAGGTAACCCACCGAAAAACCCAACATCACAAGGGAGTCCAAATCAAAAAACTTAATCAAAACTTAACCAAGATAATCACCAAAATTGACCGAAGAAAAAAATAAACAAAACAAGATCAATAAATGGAGCAGCAGACAGTACAATGAATGCCAATAAGCAATTCTAAAATAATACCTCCAGTAACAAGAGTTACTAAATCCCAGATATGAACATGTACAAAATTCAGCAATAAATAAAACATGAACGAATCAAAAGACAACCCAAATCGAAAAACAAGACCAATCGGGATAAACAAGACCATCGGAACCATAAAATCCATTTCTAGAGGAAAAACCAGATTCCCACAGCAAACAAACTAATCGATAAGTAACATGTCCATTAGCTAGCAAAGAAACATCCAAATATGAAGAGTTTAAAAGATAGGCAATAAAGACCAACTTCAGATCGGAACCAAACGAATGATCGCCCATCCGTGCAAAGAGGACCACCAAAATAAAACCTTCGTTAAGATCCGCAACCCCTGCCGAACATCCAGATCAGAGACTCCAAATCCATAGCCCCAAAAATCCCCCACTGCAAATTATAACTCCAAAGTCCAAAACTACACATATCAGTACCCCCTATTAATCATCACAGAAAAGCCCCAAGATCTAAAGCCCCCGAACTTTGCCATCATAGATCAAAAAAGGTGATTTTCAGGAAGGATTTATTCAGCCGCTAGCAAGATGAATCGGATCCAAGCATGAGAATATGGGAAGCGAGGAAAAGAAGAAATGATGGGCCGAAGAGGAGGAGAAGGAAGGGAGGAGAACCGGGTGGGCCAAATGAGGGGAGGGGAGGCGGGGGAGCAACATCCATCTCTACACAATAAATCAACCCAAAACCATCCAGATCAGATTCGTGAGAACGGGTGGGCCGCAAGATAGTGAGTAATCAGAGTGCTGGGAAGAGATTAGACGGTAGAAGGGATGAAGTGGTAGTGGGAGAGGGGGGTTTCCTAGAGAGAAGGAAGATAGTGAGTAATCAGAGTGCTCTCTCTACCTTGCTTGGAGCCCTCATCCAAAAGGAGCAATCCCATGACTATCACCTTTAAAACAATGCGTACATCTGACACAATTCTTCATTTAGGAAGACCTTCTAATTGTTTCATTAGTTCTCTTAAATTATCAAAGAATGAGGTGATTACGAGTCCTATATCTTCGTTCTAGTTAGATTGGCATCAAAAGAAGTAATCCCATGACTATTGTGTTCAAAATGATGCATATATCTCACACAAGTCTTCATGTAGGGAGACCTTTTTGTATCATTGGTTCTCTCAAATTTTCAAAGAATGAGGTGATTACGAGTCTTATTATTTCATTCTAGTTTGATTATCATAAAAAAAAGTAATGCCATGACTATCACGTTCAAAATGATGTGTACATCTCTCACAAGTCTTCATTTAGCGAGAACTTCCTATTGTTTCCTTGGTTCTCACAAATTGTCAAAGAATGAGTTTGTTACGAGTCCTATTCCTACGTTTAATTTGATTGGCATCAAAAGGTGAAATCCCAAGATTATTGTGTTCAAAACGATACGTACATCTCACACAAGTCTTCATTAGGCAAACCTTCTTATTGTTTCTTTGGTTCTCTCAAATTGTCAAAGAAAGAGGCGATTAAGAGTCCTATTACTTTGTTCTAGTTTGATTAGCCTCAAAATGAGAAATCCTTTGACTATCGCGTTCAAAATGATATGTACAACTCACACAAGTCTTCATTTAGGGAGACCTTCTTATTGTTTCATTGGTTCTTTAAATTCTCAAAGAAACAGATGATTAGTACTCCTATTACTTCGTTCAAGTTTGATTAGAATCAAAAGGGGCAATCCCATGACTATCGTGTTCAAAATGATACGTACATCTCACACAAGTTTTCATTAAGGGATACATTCTTATTGTTTCATTGGTTCTCTCAAATTATCAAAGAAAGAGGTGATTAGGAGTCCTATGACTTCGTTCTAGTTTGATTAACATTAAAATAAATATCTAATCTAATGATTGTCGCGTTCCAAATGATGCATACATCTCACACAAGTTTTATTAAAGGGAGACATTCTTATTGTTTTAGTTGTTCTCTCAAATTGTTACAGAAAGAGGTGATTAGGAGTCCTATTACTTCGTTCTAGTTTGATTAGCATCAAAATGAGCAATTAATCCCATGACTATTGTGTTCAAAATGATGCATACATCTCACACAAGTCTTTATTTAGGGAGACATTCTTATTATTTTATTATTTCTCTCAAATTGTCAAAGAATGGTGATTAGGTGTCTTATTAGTTCATTCAAGTTTGATTAGCATCAAAAAGAGCAATCCTATGACTATAGCTTTTAAAACGATGTGTACATCTCACACAAGTCTTCATGTAGGGAGACCTTATTATTGTTTCATTGGTTCCCTCAAATTGTCAAAGAAAGAGGTGATTAGGTGTCTTATAACTTCTAGTTTGATTTGCATCAAAAAGAGCAATCCCATGACTATCACGTTCAAAATGATGCGTACATCTCACACAAGTCGTCATTTAGGGAGACCTTCTAATTGTTTCATTGGTTCTCTCACATTCTCAAAGAATGAGGTGATTACGAGTCCTATTTTTTCGTTCTAGTTAGATTGGCATTAAAAGGAGCAATCCCATACATATCGTGTTCAAAACGATGCGTACATCTCACACAAGTTTTCATTAAGAGTGACATTCTTATTGTTTTATTGGTTCTCTCAAATTGTCAATTAAAGAGGTGATTAGGAGTCCTATGACTTCGTTCTAATTTGATTAACATCAAAATAAGCACTTAATCCCATGACTATCGAGTTCAAAATGATGCGTACATCTCACACAAGTCTTTATTTAGGGAGACATTCTTATTGTTTTATTGGTTCTCTCAACTTGACAAAGAAAGATGTGATTAGGTGTCTTATTAGTTCGTTCAAGTTTGATTAAGATCAAAAAGTGCAATCCTGTGACGAACGGGAATTTTGTAATTTATTTTAAATATTAATTAAATTAAACAAATTTTTTTCCTGATTTATTTATTGAGTTAAATAAATATTTGATGAAATTGTGGTAGATTAATTTAATTAAATGTGTTACATTAATTAAATTAATGTGGAATAATTTTATAGTTCAAAGTGTGACTTTAATTGAGATTATAAAATGAAATAAGTTGTTATTGTTATAATGTTATCCTAATTAATTTAATAATTAATTAGAGATTTAATGATTTGTCATAATTAATAAATGAGAATTTTCATTATGTGATGATTTGATTTGATGTGTAATATTATCTTTTATTTAATTTAATTTAAACGATATTATTTTATTAATTAAAGTGTGATAAATAAACTATATAATAAACATTTTAATTAAAATAATGGGAAAATGAGTTAATTTGGACAAACCAAACAAAGCCTTAGGAACATGGGAGCAGTTAAGGCCCTAATGCGCTTAACTGCTACCCATGATTCCATCGATTATATCATTATACGTAGAAGTTATATATCAGACTTCATAATTATATTCATATCAGTTAGACAAAACTTAGAGAAAAAGAGAGAGAGTTTGAGAGAATTAGAGATTGAAGAAGATTTGTAGAATCAAAGAAGAGGTTTCTAACAATCTAAACAAGAATGCAAGCGGTAATTTCTTAATCCCAACTTTTAATTTTACGTTATTATGTTTTCTCCTTGGAAAGCTATTTGAGTTCTCTGTAAATGAACTTTTGTGACTAATGCATGAGATAGTGATTTGTATGTGTTAATAGATGCTTATAACATATTTTATATCAATTATGAACTGTTTTAGAGTAATCAAATCCATGTAATCATGTTTAAATTAGAGTTTTGTAGTTTATAGAGGAATATGTTTGAAAATGGCTTATATGTACAAAAATTCATTCTTCATTGTATATTAAACTGTAAATTGATGATTGATTATGTTTATGCATGTAAAATGAAGAGAACGAAACTTAAACGGATTGATTCGCTGTTATAGCGAATCTGTAACGTATGATTTCATGAAAATTGACGAAACTATGAAAAATATCAATAACATGAAAATTTTAATTTGATTGTTTATGTAATTTAAGTTGTTAAATGCATGCTAAGAATGTTAAATAATGTTACTGTTAAGTTCAGAATGTATGGGTAGCATTAAGTTTGATGTTTGAGTATGATTTTGGCTTAAAATGGCTTTTTCTGTATTCTTTGAAAACTCTGTTAGACCTCACTGCGTTGCATCGCCGCAGCGCCGGTTCTATGAAGAAACTGGGCACTGTAGCGCCAGACCAAAGCTGGTTGACGTGTTACGGAGCCAAAGTGTCGGTTCTGTGAAGGAACCAAGCGCTGCAGCGCCAGCCCAATGACTTGTTGACGTAGGCTCGGCGCCACAGCGCCAGTCCCCATTTCAAACTGGGCGCTGCAACGTCGGCTAGCAGAATGGCCCAGAGAATTTTATTTAAGTGTTCAAAGTTCAGAAATATAATTTAAAACCTAATGTAATGAACATGATAACATGATAATCATATATTGAGATGTTTAAACAGATTATTAACTTGTTAATGATGTTTTATGTGATTAATTGATAAGTTAAATATGTGGTTTAAACTCGTTATTCGTGACGTCTAAATATGTGATTAAGAGTTAACATTTGTGGATTCAATTAATATAATCGGATCCAGAGTTATGATAACATACTCGAGGTGCTAGTTATGTTGTAATTAATTTGTGTTGTGAATGTAAATGGTATGTAGGATTAATTGGAGAACGTGATTTATAATTGTAGCTTTCACACGAGGCAAGTTTTCTATCTCTGATTTGTTATCATTATGCAAGTTTCTTAACTCTACTTTTAATTGAGCAAGTCTATAAATCATATTCTTTCATTAAATAAGTTCTTACTCTTGTTTATTCAAGTTCATTATTACATATGAGACGTTTTAATTCTTTTAAAGAAATACTTCAGTTATACAATGCTTATTCAATTGTATACCTTTGAGATTCATTAATTGAGTTAAGTATCACTTTTATTGTTAAACCTTGAATGACTAGCAAACCCTTCTTGATTCAAATAGTCCATAGTTGATGAGTGTTCTAAATTCTAGAACTAGTATTGAGACTTATTCAAACCAAACTTCCTTTGGTGCGGACTCTGATGTAAAACTGAGATGAACAACCTTTTATAGGGGATTATTTACGCGTTATTGTTGAGATGATGTGCATATACATGGTACTAAGGGTTGATCCCCCTAAGTACGAGAAGTAGAGTCCATATAGTCTTACGACTGTTAAAGGTTTAAAGTAGAAATAATTGATAATCTGGGGCATAGTTCTTGGGCTTGTGACCTTTAGATATACTTTTGATTCTTGTATTCATTTCTTGATTCAAAAGCCGAGCTTTCTATTATTCAGAACTCATTGATTTCTCGCATATTATTATTGTTATTATATTGTTATACTTGTGGGCAATTGTTGCTCACTCTTGCATAATAACATTGCAGCTAAGATTGAAAGAACTGACGAGCCATCCACTAGTAAGGGAAAGGGCAAGGCAAACAAGTGATGAAGACTTGTTTATTTATTCGAGAATGTTTTGTTTAAGACTTATGATATTATGTTTAAGACTTAATTATTTATTTATGTTTTCGCATTGATGTTTAAGATTAGTTAACCGGTGATTGATTTAGTTATGATGTTGTAGCCCTTTAAGGGGAGGATTTCTATTTTAATTATAAGTTGTATTTATTATGGGTAGATAGATGTGTTATTATTGGACAGTGAACACCAAATCCTGTGGAATTGAGTTACCCGGATTTGGGGGTGTCACAAGTTGGTATCAGAGCTGTAGGTTATGAACCTTAGGTGGGGGAAACCTTAGGGTAGTAGTCTTTTTAAGAGATTGATAACATAGTGGCTATAAACTCCAATCGAGTTCTAAGAAATGAATTCCTTAATTCATTGAAGATAATAAAAGACTTTATGTGCTTATGCGATAACTTATGTGCTCGCTAGTATCGATTAGCATCACGTAGTAACTAAAGACTTAAAATTTTAATTGTCAGGATGTCGGATGTTGGAGGATCCAGTCAGCCTAGGGAGGTTGAACTCCGAGTGGCTAGAGAAGAGGAGCCCCGAGACATTTATATCATCTGGGAGCAGTTGGTTCGGAGAGAGCCATTTCCATTGATCACTGTTGTGAGTCAGAAGTATGAACCAGTATTTGATTTAGAGGAGGACTTTGAGGAGATAGAGGTTGAGGCTGAGGTTGAGGCTGAGGAGGAGGAGGACCCTGATGAGTTTCCACCAAACTCTATCAGTGCCGAGATGTATGACGAGCTGTATGACAGTAACATTAAGTTAAAGGTGTTCGAGAATTGAAGAAGCAGACAGTTGTACAACGAATTACTATAGAGCAGAAGGATGGCAAGATCGAGAATCTTGATATACGTCTTGGAGACGTGGAGTGGAAGTTGGTTCATGTAGAGAACCAAAATGAAGAGAAGTCAATCGAGATAGAGAAATTGAAGAGTGACTTGCGAGAGGAGTCGACGAAGCGTGCTAGAGCAGAGGATGCTTGGATGAAGGCTTCTCGACGTGCAGATCTTGCCGATGATGATGATCGGGTAAAGAAGGCTAAGATTGAGGATACGAACTACACATTCTAGACAGCGATTGATAGGGCCAAGGATCGAGTTGTCTACTATCTAGTGCAGTTCGAGGACTTACTTTGGTACATGTTGGATCATAGGACGATGTTCCGTATTATGGAAGAGGAGCGTAGAGAAGCTATTCGATGTCTTAGTAGGCCGTGATAGGAACAGCATGAGTTATGTAAATATTTCATGGTAGTTAATAATGTAAATTCCAATGTGATTATAAACAATGAAATATGATGATTTAAATCCTAAAGATTCTTTATCTCGGGATAGTTGATGTAAATAGCAGTGATGTTATCTTTCGTATGTTTAAAACTTATGAATGAATAAAATATCAGAGTTTATTTGAGATGATATGTGTTAGGTGATATCTTATAGTATTTAAGTTAAGTCTTAAATATGTAAGAAATTTAGTAACGATCTAATAAGCGTATATCTTAAATAGAAACTTGTCGCCAAGAAGATGCCCAACCCGTCAACCAGCTCAGGAAGGATCAACAAATAATAATAACAACAACGTTGATGCCAACGCTAATCCTGTTTAGCAGTTGGTGAACATGTTAATGGGAGCACTTTCCAATCAGCCGCAAGCTCCACAGAACACATTGTTAAGGATTTCAAGGCGGTAGGACCGCTAAAGTTCAAAGGATCCATGAACCCAATCGAAGCTCAAACGTGGGTAATGGAGATGGAAAAGGTACTTGACATCGCAAGGGTCAACAAAGATCAGAAGACCGCCTTTGCAACGCTAATGCTGAAGGCAGTGGCCAGCTACTAGTGGCAGGCAAATAAGGTCCGGGGAGGACAAGGCGTAATCATCTGGGAAAGGTTTAAGGAGATGTTTTTAAAAATGTACTTCCCGACGAGCTCACAGAACCAGATGGAGGTTCAATTCCTGGAGTTGAAGCAAGGTAACTTGTCTGTGCCGGACTATGCTGCAAAATTTAAAGAGTTGGCTAGGTTCGCAACTTATCAGGTGAACACATATGAGAGAAAATCTAGAAGGTTTGAATAGGGATTGAAACCCCAGTGTATAGCAAAGTGTCAATGTTCCAGTTGAACACTTTTGCGGGAGTGTTAGAGAAGGAAATCATCGCAGAAGGTGGACGCGATGCTCTGACCTAGTACAATCAAGAGCTTAAGAAGAAGAAGAATGAAGGTGAAGGTAACAAGGCTAGTGGCCGTAAAACTGGTGGAGGCAGCAGTCCGAAAAGAAGATGGAATGACAGTGCGTCGACTAGGAACTAGCAAGGGAATCAGAAGAAGAGGGTGGTGTTGGGTTTGTACGAAATCGTGACGCAATCAAATTGCAAAAATTAGCGGAAACATGGTATATCAGAGTTTAAAAAAATTTCTACAAAACCATTACCCGGATCATCCTTTATGCAAATTATTAATTTAAAACGATAAATAAGAAGTTATGGAATCATACCCTTGTAGAACGAAGCTTCCACAGGTACTAGTTCAACTCCTTGTTTTTCGTGATCTCCTTGAATTTCCGGGTTAGATTCCTTCCTTTGATCAACGTTAGCCACCCAAGTGTTTGGCCTCTAGAGGTGATCCACCAAGGAAGAGGAATTATCAAGAAGGAGGGTGTTTGGCTAAACCTTAGTTTTCTATCCTCTATAGAAAAGGAGTACTCTCCAAAGTCCATACTTTGTTTTCATACATGGAGTCCATTTCGGATTTCATGGCTTCAAGCCATTTTCCTGAGTCTTTATTACTCATAGCCTGTTCCTAATTCAATGGATCATCATCATTCATGATGTGTACCTCATCGTCATCCTCTATAATGAATCCATACCTCTCAGGTATCTTCGGTACTCTTCTAGATTTACGAACAGGGTGTGGTATAGTAGTTTCTTCTACTTGGTCAGGTACCTGACTTTGATCCGTGGTAATTTGTGGTTCTTGAACTTCTTCAAGATATATCTTACTCCCACTGACCCCTTCATGGATAAACTCCTTTTCCAAGAAGGCAGCATGTTTCGCAACAAACACCTTTTGATCAGTTGGATGATAGAAATAATACCCTAAAGTTTCTTTAGGGTATCCCACAAATCTACACTTATCGGATTTAGTCTGTAGCTTATCATTTTCAAACTTTTTGACATAAGCTGGGCAACCCCAAGTCTTAACATGCTTAAGATTTGGTTTCCTCCCCATCCACATCTCATATGGAGTCTTTGGGGCAGATTTGGTAGGTACCTTGTTAAGTAGGTATGCAGCCATTTCTAGGGCATATCCCCAGAAAGAAATTGGAAGGTCGGTAAAACACATCATGGATCGAACCATGTCCAACAGTGTTTGATTTTTCCTTTCAGATACTCCATTTAACTGTGGTGTACCTGGAGGAGTCCATTGTGAGATTATACCATTTTTTTTGAGACAATTGAGAAACTCACCGCTTAAGTATTCTCCACCTCGATCTGATCGAAGTATCTTTATACTCTTTCCCGTTTGTTTCTCTACTTCACTTCTGAACTCTTTGAACTTTTCAAATGATTCTGACTAGTATTTCATTAAATACACATATCTAAATCTTGAGTGATCATCAGTGAAAGTAATAAAATAAAAATACCCACCCCGTGCACTTGTTGTCATAGGTCCACAAACGTCTGTGTGAATCAATGCCAACAACTCTGTAACTCTTTCTCCTTTTCCACTAAAAGGAGATTTAGTCATTTTACCCATGAGACAAGATTCAAGAGTTGGATAGAATTCATAATCAGATAACTCAAGGAGCCCATCTTTATGCAACTTGGATAATCTTGTTTCATTGATATGACCGAGTCTACAGTGCCACATGTAGGTATAATTAATATCATCTCTTTTCCTTTTCTTAGTTTGTTCAATTTGAAATATATTTTCTTGTAAGTCAAGTGTATAAAGTCCATTTCGCAAATTTCCAACACCATATAAAGCATCGTCTTTATAAATAGAACAACTATTGTTCTTTATAACAACGTTAAATCCTTCCATATCCAGTACAGAAATTGAAATAATGTTTTTAATAATATTCGGAACATAATAACAATTATTAAGATAAATGGACTTGCCCGAAGGCATTGCTAAATAATAAGTTCCTACAACTAATGCAACAACCTTTGCTCCATTCCCCACTCGTAAGATCACCTCATCATTGTTTAGCTTTCTACTTCTGACCAGTCCCTTCACATTATTACATATGTGAGAACCACAGCCGGTATCCAATACCCAAGTAGAATTTTGACTTTCTGAAAAATTAATTTCAATCATGAACAAACCTTGATTGGAAGTCGAAGCTTCTCCAAGCTTCTTCTTTGCCAGAAACTTCTTGCAGTTCCTCTTCCAATGACCCGGCTCGTTGCAATGGAAGCAGATTCCTTTGTTAGCTGGATCAGATTTCTTTTGTTCCTTTATGTTCACTTTGCCCTTGGTCATCCGAGATCGAAAGTGCTCCTTAGATATCTCATATTTAGCAGTCCTACTTTGTTCACCCTACAACTCCTTGAGGTGAATCAACATAGAAGGAGCATCCATGTTTTCGTGCTGACGCTGAAGCTCGTTATTCATGGATGCGAGCATAATGCATTGAGCCGCAGATGCATCATCTTGCCACTTTACAATGGTGGTAATCTCTTCCTCAGAGACTGTTTCTAGAACAGTTCCAGGGACAGGTGAGTTTAGGACATAAGAAATCTTTTCAGCAGTGAGAATTATTCTCAGATTTCTTAGCCAGTCCGTATAATTCGGCCCGGTAAGCTTATTAGCATCAAGTATGCTTTGAAGTGAAATTAGTGATTTTGACATTTTTAAAATTCTGCATATGAAAAATAACATTTTAGCAAACATTCATTTTATTAATTTTGCATACCAAAATAAATTTAGGTCTTTATTTTAAATTGGTATCTCCCACTATTTTTATCAAACTATATTACCCTCACTTATATAATTTGGCAACATCTAATTAAAGATTTTCTAGTGAGAATAAGGATCCCATTTCAAATGTATATAACCTTGTGGATAGCACAACAAGCGATATACAAATAAATAGGTAGACAACTCTTGTCAATTACATCACCATATAACTCCTTTTATTTTGCCTCTTAAATCATAATGGTCAAGTGTGTGCACATCCGAACTAAAATGATTTAAGTTAAGTCCAGCCTAGCACTTCCATAAATTCAAAAAAGAAAAATGTTCGTCCTTGTGGATAGCACAACAAGACTAGATCGTTCAATTTTCTTGATAAGCATCAAATGTGATTAATTAACATCTTAAATACGCAATACTCGCCTTGTGGATATCACAACAAGCTCATATTAAATATTTAATACTCTATTAATTTATCATGCTAGAAGGCGACGTTCGATATTCTAAATATCATTTGAACGCTTCGGACTTAATATTATTTCTTTGAGGGGTTTGTTATTATTTATCTCATCTTGTTTAGCGCGCATGCACATATATACATAAAATACGCGTTATTTTATTAAACATGCGAAGCATGCTTGCATAAAATATAATATATATAATATTTAGCATGCAATATAAAATATTATATTCTACCCGGATTGATTATGAACTTTTATTCTAGTTTGGTTCGCTAGAGCCACCAAGTGAACTAAAAAGGTCAAATCTAGGAGTGCAAGAATTTAAATTTAAATATAACTATTACATTTAAACCCGGGCTCCATACAAACGGGTCTTCACGCGCTCCTTGCTCCTTGGTCTCCAATTTCTTCAAGATAATTCTAACTATTTCTATTACATTAAACTATTTAATTTAAATAGAAACCTTGATCAGCAATCAAGGGGAAGTACATAGGAGGGAGATAGAATTTTACATCAAGAAAAAAAATTAGAGAAGACGAGGTACACAGACCCCATTTAATAAATCCCATTCATTCAAGCATTCAACTAAAATAAAATCGAATCACATTGGTCAAATAGTCCATAATCAATCCCTATTTATTATCATACATATCACCATATATATCAATAAATAAATATTCATCTCATGAATTAAAACATTCCATATATATATGAGTATCATTTAATGGGCAATTTTAAATTGCATGAAATCCAATTTCAAGATTAAAATAAACTCTTTATTTTAATTATAAAATTATTTAGAATATAATATATAAATATATCATATTTATTTTTTAAAAAGAAGTCACCTTCTTTTATTAAAAGGGTCCTGCAGGTTTATTAAAAGAGTCCTTTCTTGATGGGTCACCTTCTTTTTGGAGTAAAAAAGAGACAAAACCTTTTCTTTGCAGAATTCAAGATTAGCACCCAAAAAAAAAAATTGTGATTCGTCCCAAAAAAAAACATCATTTTTTTTTCTTAAAAATAATAATTTTATACAATAAAATTATGCCCAATAAATTATTTTAAATTTATACCCATATGTATATGAAATCAAAAATAAATTAATAATTACATAAAAGTTTGGCTCTGATGCCACTGTTGGGTTTGTACGAAATCGTGACGTAATCAAATTGCAAAATTTAGCGAAAGCATGGTATATCAGAGTTTAAAAAAAATTCTACAAAACCATTACTCGGATCATCCTTTATGCAAATTATTAATTTAAAACGATAAATAAGAAGTTATGGAATCATACCCTTGTAGAACGAAGCTTTCACAGATACTAGTTCAACTCCTTGTTCTTCGTGATCTCCTTAAATTTCCGGGTTAGATTCCTTCCTTTGATCAACGTTAGCCACCCAAGTGTTTGGCCTCTAGAGGTGATCCACCAAGGAAGAGGAATTATCAAGAAGGAGGGTGTTTGGCTAAACCTTAGTTTTCTATCCTCTATAGAAAAGGAGTACTCTCCAACAATTGGAATTTCATCAACTGATATCTATTATAAGACTCCTCTTATATAGATATTGGTCAATCCTTCTAATCCTATTAGACATGAGATTTCATTTAATTAATTAAACTCCTTTAATTAATTTAGGTTTTCCACCACATTGGGAATAATTAATTAAATTCATTTAATTAATTTGTCTCCTAATCTTATTAGGAATAAACGAGAGTACTAATATTAAATTAATTACTAAACTCTTTTAGAAATTAAAATAATAATAATTGTAATAATATTAATAAGACATCTCTTATTAATTTATATTTAATATTTCTAAAATATTAAATATTAAACATTAAATTATTTAATTTATTCTATCATCATAGATTAAATTAATTATACTTAATGCATTATTACGATTATGCCATTACCTTCTTAAATAATTATTCTTCCTTTTATGGTGTGACCCTTTAGGTTCTCCATATTAAACCGGTTGTGAATAAATCAATTAGAACAATTCTAATCTTATTTAAATAAATAAATTAAACTAATAATTTATTTAAATAAATAATATTTATTCTACAATAGGGATAAGCCTCCCTAGCGATCAACGACTTTCTAGATAATATAGATTTCAACATTAATCATAAAAGAACCTATGAGTAAATAGTTACCGTACAATTCAATCCTTCCACCATACAATGTCCCAATTAAATATAATACATGAATTTACTGTCAAGTCTTATTTTATTTAATTATATGTATTTCGATTAGAAAATGCACAACTCCAAATAATGCAAATTAGAAACTCCTTTCTAATTTCACTTTACCTTGGCCAAGGATTCCTGAGTTGTCATTTAACGAATCACATAGGACATATCTCCTCTTTTACTAGAGGTAGTAGATTCTTTATTGATCATTCATTATCTCCATATGTAACTCATTATACCCAAGCATGCCCTTTTATATACCCTAAAGGACTTTAAGGAATAAGTCAAAGTATAATTCATTACATACAAGATACTATGATGATCTCAAGTCCAAGGATCACTTGTACTACTATCACATTAGGAATTCCTATTGACAGGCGAGTAAAACTCCATTAGGTATTCCATAGCGAGTCACGTTCAGTGAACTTATTCTCCAATAAGCACCTACATACTTGCTTTAGTGTCTCCACACAAATGATCATGAGATCAATCATCCTCATCCAATGAGCAAGCAACATATGTACCAATCTATCCGGATTTACTAATCCCCTTTTTAGTAATCCCACGATTGGGAACTATTTTAGTTTTAGTGCTTTCTAAGAATTTAGATCTCATTAGCATGATCATCATCATGATTCTAAAAGCATTGCTTAAAACTATGGGTTATTTACATATTATAAAAACAGCACCATGTAGATAATTAAATGCCTTTAATAAATGAATATTTTATTAATAAATAAATAAGATTGTTTACAAAGTACGTGCTTTATCATCATATATGATTGGCTTGTTTGCACACTACTATCAATCTCCCACTTGCACTAAAGCCAATCGCCATGGTATCTCATACCTATCTTTTCTAAGTGACGATCAAACTGCTGTTGTGTTAAAGATTTAGTAAATGGATCTGCAATGTTGTCTTGAGAGTCTACACGCTCCAAGGTGACGTCTCCTCTTTCAATGATCTCCTTGATCAAGTGAAATCACCGCAACACGTGTTTAGATTTTTGATGAGACCTTGGTTCCTTAGCCTGTGCAACTGCTCCTGTGTTGCCACAGTAAACGGGAACTGCTTCTCCAATGCTAGGAACCACACCAAGTTCAGTTATGAACTTCTTCATCCAAACAGCTTCCTTTGCAGCTTCACTTGCAGCTATATACTCTGCCTCTGTCACTGAATCAGCAACTGTTTGCTGCTTGGAACTCTTCTAACTCACTGCGCCTCCGTTCAAGGTAAACACATACCCCGAAATAGATTTACTGTCATCTTGGTCTGTTTGAAAACTTGAGTCTGTGAATCCCTTGAGTTTTAATTCAGACCCACCGTAGACAAGAAAAATATCTTTAGTCCTTCTCAAGTACTTTAGGAAATTCTTCACTGCCTTCCAGTGCTCTTCTCCAGGATTTGACTGGTATCTGCTCGTTACACTAAGTGCATGAGCAACATCCGGTCTAGTACATATCATACCGTACATGATAGATCATATTGCAGAAGCATAAGGGATCTTACTCATACGATTTCTCTCCTCAGGTGTCTTTGGGGCCTGTTTTTTGGAGAGATGTATTCCATGGCTCATCGGCATGAGACCTCTTTTGGAATCTTCCATGCTAAACCTCTTTAGCATCGCATCAATGTACGTTCCTTGGGATAAACCAAGCATCCTTTTAGATCTATCTCTATAGATCTTTAGCCCCAAAATATAGGATGCTTCTCCCAAGTTCTTCATGGAGAAGTGTTTAGATAACCATATTTTAATCGATTGTAGCATAGAAATGTCATTCCCTATCAGTAATATATCATCAACATATAATACAAGGAATGAAACTGCGCTCCCACTAACCTTCTTGTACACACATGGTTCATCGTCATTTTTGACAAAATCAAACTCTTTGATTGTCTCATCAAAACGAATGTTCCATCTACGAGAAGCTTGCTTCAATCCATAAATGGATCGTTGCAGCTTATAGACTTGATTTATTCCAACCTTTGAAACAAATCCCTCTGGCTGTGTCATATACACATCCTCCTTAAGTTTCCCATTGAGGAAGGCCGTTTTCACGTCCATCTGCCAGATCTCATAGTCGTTATAAGCTGCAATCGCAAGCAAAATCCGAATGGACTTGAGCATAGCTACTGGTGAGAAGGTTTCATCATAGTCAACTCCTTATCTTTGTTTGAAACCATTTGCAACCAGTCGGGCCTTATAGGTCTCTACCTTGCCGTCCGCTCCAGTCTTTCTTTTAAATACCCATTTACACCCAATAGGCTTAATGCCTTCAGGTGGTGAAATCAAAGTCCATACTTTGTTTTCATACATGGAGTCCATTTCGGATTTCATGGCTTCAAGCCATTTTCCTGAGTCTTTATTACTCATAGCCTGTTCCTAATTCAATGGGTCATCATCATTCATGATGTGTACCTCATCGTCATCCTCTATAATGAATCCATACCTCTCAGGTATCTTCGGTACTCTTCTAGATTTACGAACAGGGTGTGGTATAGTAGTTTCTTCTACTTGGTCAGGTACCTGACTTTGATCCGTGGTAATTTGTGGTTCTTGAACTTCTTCAAGATATATCTTACTCCCACTGACCCCTTCATGGATAAACTCCTTTTCCAAGAAGGCAGCATGTTTCGCAACAAACACCTTTTGATCAGTTGGATGATAGAAATAATACCCTAAAGTTTCTTTAGGGTATCCCACAAATCTACACTTATCGGATTTAGTCTGTAGCTTATCATTTTCAAACTTTTTGACATAAGCTGGGCAACCCCAAGTCTTAACATGCTTAAGATTTGGTTTCCTCCCCATCCACATCTCATATGGAGTCTTTGGGGCAGATTTGGTAGGTACCTTGTTAAGTAGGTATGCAGCCATTTCTAGGGCATATCCCCAGAAAGAAATTGGAAGGTCGGTAAAACACATCATGGATCGAACCATGTCCAACAGTGTTCGATTTTTCCTTTCAGATACTCCATTTAACTGTGGTGTACCTGGAGGAGTCCATTGTGAGATTATACCATTTTTTTTGAGACAATTGAGAAACTCACCGCTTAAGTATTCTCCACCTCGATCTGATCGAAGTATCTTTATACTCTTTCCCGTTTGTTTCTCTACTTCACTTCTGAACTCTTTGAACTTTTCAAATGATTCTGACTAGTATTTCATTAAATACACATATCTAAATCTTGAGTGATCATCAGTGAAAGTAATAAAATAAAAATACCCACCCCGTGCACTTGTTGTCATAGGTCCACAAACGTCTGTGTGAATCAATGCCAACAACTCTGTAACTCTTTCTCCTTTTCCACTAAAAGGAGATTTAGTCATTTTACCCATGAGACAAGATTCAAGAGTTGGATATAATTCATAATCAGATAACTCAAGGAGCCCATCTTTATGCAACTTGGATAATCTTGTTTCATTGATATGACCGAGTCTACAGTGCCACATGTAGGTATAATTAATATCATCTCTTTTCCTTTTCTTAGTTTGTTCAATTTGAAATATATTTTCTTGTAAGTCAAGTGTATAAAGTCCATTTCGCAAATTTCCAACACCATATAAAACATCGTCTTTATAAATAGAACAACTATTGTTCTTTATAACAACGTTAAATCCTTCCATATCCAGTACAGAAGTTGAAATAATGTTTTTAATAATATTCGGAACATAATAACAATTATTAAGATAAATGGACTTGCCCGAAGGCATTGCTAAATAATAAGTTCCTACAACTAATGCAACAACCTTTGCTCCATTCCCCACTCGTAAGATCACCTCATCATTGTTTAGCTTTCTACTTCTGACCAGTCCCTTCACATTATTACATATGTGAGAACCACAGCCGGTATCCAATACCCAAGTAGAATTTTGACTTTCTGAAAAATTAATTTCAATCATGAACAAACCTTGATTGGAAGTCGAAGCTTCTCCAAGCTTCTTCTTTGCCAGAAACTTCTTGCAGTTCCTCTTCCAATGACCCGGCTCGTTGCAATGGAAGCAGATTCCTTTGTTAGCTGGATCAGATTTCTTTTGTTCCTTTATGTTCACTTTGCCCTTGGTCATCCGAGATCGAAAGTGCTCCTTAGATATCTCATATTTAGCAGTCCTACTTTGTTCACCCTAAAACTCCTTGAGGTGAATCAACATAGAAGGAGCATCCATGTTTTCGTGCTGACGCTGAAGCTCGTTATTCATGGATGCGAGCATAATGCATTGAGCCGCAGATGCATCATCTTGCCACTTTACAATGGTGGTAATCTCTTCCTCAGAGACTGTTTCTAGAACAGTTCCAGGGACAGGTGAGTTTAGGACATAAGAAATCTTTTCAGCAGTGAGAATTATTCTCAGATTTCTTAGCCAGTCCGTATAATTCGGCCCGGTAAGCTTATTAGCATCAAGTATGCTTTGAAGTGAAATTAGTGATTTTGACATTTTTAAAATTCTGCATATGAAAAATAACATTTTAGCAAACATTCATTTTATTAATTTTGCATACCAAAATAAATTTAGGTCTTTATTTTAAATTGGTATCTCCCACTATTTTTATCAAACTATATTACCCTCACTTATATAATTTGGCAACATCTAATTAAAGATTTTCTAGTGAGAATAAGGATCCCATTTCAAATGTATATAACCTTGTGGATAGCACAACAAGCGATATACAAATAAATAGGTAGACAACTCTTGTCAATTACATCACCATATAACTCCTTTTATTTTGCCTCTTAAATCATAATGGTCAAGTGTGTGCACATCCGAACTAAAATGATTTAAGTTAAGTCCAGCCTAGCACTTCCATAAATTCAAAAAAGAAAAATGTTCGTCCTTGTGGATAGCACAACAAGACTAGATCGTTCAATTTTCTTGATAAGCATCAAATGTGATTAATTAACATCTTAAATACGCAATACTCGCCTTGTGGATATCACAACAAGCTCATATTAAATATTTAATACTCTATTAATTTATCATGCTAGAAGGCGACGTTCGATATTCTAAATATCATTTGAACGCTTCGGACTTAATATTATTTCTTTGAGGGGTTTGTTATTATTTATCTCATCTTGTTTAGCGCGCATGCACATATATACATAAAATACGCGTTATTTTATTAAACATGCGAAGCATGCTTGCATAAAATATAATATATATAATATTTAGCATGCAATATAAAATATTATATTCTACCCGGATTGATTATGAACTTTTATTCTAGTTTGGTTCGCTAGAGCCACCAAGTGAACTAAAAAGGTCAAATCTAGGAGTGCAAGAATTTAAATTTAAATATAACTATTACATTTAAACCCGGGCTCCATACAAACGGGTCTTCACGCGCTCCTTGCTCCTTGGTCTCCAATTTCTTCAAGATAATTCTAACTATTTCTATTACATTAAACTATTTAATTTAAATAGAAACCTTGATCAGCAATCAAGGGGAAGTACATAGGAGGGAGATAGAATTTTACATCAAGAAAAAAAATTAGAGAAGACGAGGTACACAGACCCCATTTAATAAATCCCATTCATTCAAGCATTCAACTAAAATAAAATCGAATCACATTGGTCAAATAGTCCATAATCAATCCCTATTTATTATTATACATATCACCATATATATCAATAAATAAATATTCATCTCATGAATTAAAACATTCCATATATATATGAGTATCATTTAATGGGCAATTTTAAATTGCATGAAATCCAATTTCAAGATTAAAATAAACTCTTTATTTTAATTATAAAATTATTTAGAATATAATATATAAATATATCATATTTATTTTTTAAAAAGAAGTCACCTTCTTTTATTAAAAGGGTCCTGCAGGTTTATTAAAAGAGTCCTTTCTTGATGGGTCACCTTCTTTTTGGAGTAAAAAAGAGACAAAACCTTTTCTTTGCAGAATTCAAGATTAGCACCCAAAAAAAAAAATTGTGATTCGTCCCAAAAAAAAACATCATTTTTTTTTTCTTAAAAATAATAATTTTATACAATAAAATTATGCCCAATAAATTATTTTAAATTTATACCCATATGTATATGAAATCAAAAATAAATTAATAATTGCATAAAAGTTTGGCTCTGATGCCACTGTTGGGTTTGTACGAAATCGTGACGTAATCAAATTGCAAAATTTAGCGAAAGCATGGTATATCAGAGTTTAAAAAAAATTCTACAAAACCATTACTCGGATCATCCTTTATGCAAATTATTAATTTAAAACGATAAATAAGAAGTTATGGAATCATACCCTTGTAGAACGAAGCTTTCACAGGTACTAGTTCAACTCCTTGTTCTTCGTGATCTCCTTGAATTTCCGGGTTAGATTCCTTCCTTTGATCAACGTTAGCCACCCAAGTGTTTGGCCTCTAGAGGTGATCCACCAAGGAAGAGGAATTATCAAGAAGGAGGGTGTTTGGCTAAACCTTAGTTTTCTATCCTCTATAGAAAAGGAGTACTCTCCAACAATTGGAATTTCATCAACTGATATCTATTATAAGACTCCTCTTATATAGATATTGGTCAATCCTTCTAATCCTATTAGACATGAGATTTCATTTAATTAATTAAACTCCTTTAATTAATTTAGGTTTTCCACCACATTGGGAATAATTAATTAAATTCATTTAATTAATTTGTCTCCTAATCTTATTAGGAATAAACGAGAGTACTAATATTAAATTAATTACTAAACTCTTTTAGAAATTAAAATAATAATAATTGTAATAATATTAATAAGACATCTCTTATTAATTTATATTTAATATTTCCAAAATATTAAATATTAAACATTAAATTATTTAATTTATTCTATCATCATAGATTAAATTAATTATACTTAATGCATTATTACGATTATGCCATTACCTTCTTAAATAATTATTCTTCCTTTTATGGTGTGACCCTTTAGGTTCTCCATATTAAACCGGTTGTGAATAAATCAATTAGAATAATTCTAATCTTATTTAAATAAATAAATTAAACTAATAATTTATTTAAATAAATAATATTTATTCTACAATAGGGATAAGCCTCCCTAGCGATCAACGACTTTCTAGATAATATAGATTTCAACATTAATCATAAAAGAACCTATGAGTAAATAGTTACCGTACAATTCAATCCTTCCACCATACAATGTCCCAATTAAATATAATACATGAATTTACTGTCAAGTCTTATTTTATTTAATTATATGTATTTCGATTAGAAAATGCACAACTCCAAATAATGCAAATTAGAAACTCCTTTCTAATTTCATTTTACCTTGGCCAAGGATTCCTGAGTTGTCATTTAACGAATCACATAGGACATATCTCCTCTTTTACTAGAGGTAGTAGATTCTTTATTGATCATTCATTATCTCCATATGTAACTCATTATACCCAAGCATGCCCTTTTATATACCCTAAAGGACTTTAAGGAATAAGTCAAAGTATAATTCATTACATACAAGATACTATGATGATCTCAAGTCCAAGGATCACTTGTACTACTATCACATTAGGAATTCCTATTGACAGGCGAGTAAAACTCCATTAGGTATTCCATAGCGAGTCACGTTCAGTGAACTTATTCTCCAATAAGCACCTACATACTTGCTTTAGTGTCTCCACACAAATGATCATGAGATCAATCATCCTCATCCAATGAGCAAGCAACATATGTACCAATCTATCCGGATTTACTAATCCCCTTTTTAGTAATCCCACGATTGGGAACTATTTTAGTTTTAGTGCTTTCTAAGAATTTAGATCTCATTAGCATGATCATCATCATGATTCTAAAAGCATTGCTTAAAACTATGGGTTATTTACATATTATAAAAACAGCACCATATAGATAATTAAATGCCTTTAATAAATGAATATTTTATTAATAAATAAATAAGATTGTTTACAAAGTACGTGCTTTATCATCATATATGATTGGCTTGTTTGCACACTACTATCAGGTGGAGGCTTGTTCGACCTGTGGGAAGAATCACCTAGGGGTTTGTATGAAAGGAAAGAGAGTCTGCTACAATTGTGGTCAGGAAGGCCACATTGCACAAAACTGCCCTAACCCTAAGAAGGGCGCTTGCTTCATGTGTGGGTAAAAGGACCATCTGGAAAAGGATTGTCCCAGGAAGGTATCAGGAGGGGAAGGAGGTGGTGGAAACAGAGGAACCAGCGGTGGCAACACTGTGACCATCACTGGATCGACGCCAACCAATCGACCTACCGTCAGGACTTTCAACATGACCGTGCAGAATGCAGTGCAGTTACGTGATGTGGTGTCAGGTATCATTTCGATTAATAATATTAATGCTTATGTGTTATTTAATTCGGGTGCTACTTGCTCATTTATATCCGATGACTTTGCTAAGGATCTAAAATTGCCTAAGGACGAATTAGAATACCTATGAACATAGAAATTGCGAATAGAGAAGTGATTCCTGTTAAGTTTGTACACAAGAACTGTAGGGTGGACTTTAAGGGAAATGTGATTATCGTAGATCTTATCCCGATTAAACTTGGGGAATTTGATGTTATTTTTGGGATGGATTGGCTATTCAATTATGGGGTAATAATTGATTGCCAAAAGAAGTGTATTAACCTTATGACCCCGTCAAAGGTTGTATTTTATGGCAGCAAGTCGCCTAGACAAGCGAGTTGTCTGATGATGATGCAGGCCAAGAAGTTGTTGAGACAAGTTTGTATAGGGTATTTAGCCTACATTGTTGATAGTCGCAAAGAGAGTCCGAAGTTAGAGGAGATACTTGTCGTGAGAGACTTTGTTGACATATTTCTGGATGATTTGCCAGGACTTCCGCCAGATAGGGAAGTAGAATTCGTGATCGATTTGGCACCAGGAACTGCCGCAATATTGAAGGCCTTGTACCGTATGGCTCCGGTGGAGATGAAGGAATTAATGGTGCAACTTCAAGAGCTATTAGACAAGAAGTATATTCAGCCAAGCGTATCGCCGTGGGGAGCATCGGTGTTGTACGTCAAGAAAAAGAATGGAACGATGCGGCTCTGCATTGATTACAGAGAGTTAAACAAGGTCACCATTAAGAATAAGTATCCGTTGCCTAGGACTGACGACTTGTTTGACCAATTAAAGGGAGCGAGATACTTCTCGAAGATAGACATGAGAAGTGGTTACCATCAATTGAAGGTGAGGAAAGAAGGTGTTCCGAAGACAGCGTTTAGGACTCGATATAGTCACTACGAGTTTCTGGTAATGTCATTTGGTCTAACGAACGCTCCTGAAACATTTATGGACCTAATGAACGGGGTGCTCAAACTATTTTTGGACAAATTCATGGTGGTGTTCATCGAAGATATTCTAGTATATTCTAAGACCAAGGAGGAGCATGTAGAGCATTTGAAGGTGACGTTGGAGGCATTGAGAAGAGAGAAGTTGTATGCCAAGTTTTTGAAATACGAATTCTAGCTAGAGCGGGTGCAATTTCTTGCACATGGGATTGATAAGGACATAATTTTAGTAGATCTCTCAAAGGTTGAAGCTATGATGAACTAGGATCAATTGAAGACACCGTCGAAAGTGAGAAATTTTCTCGGATTAGCAGGATATTACAGAATGTTCATTCAGGACTTTTCCAAAATCGCGACTCTGCTGACGAATTTAACTAGAAAATCAGTGAAATTTGTTTGGACGGAGAAGTGTGAGAAAAGCTTCCTAGAGCTGAAAAAGAGGTTGAGTATGGCACCTGTGTTATCTCTTTCGGATAACACAAGAAACTTTGTGGTGTATAGTGATGCGTCGCATAAAGGATTAGGCTGTGTGCTTATGCTAAACGGCAAGGTCATTGCGTATATGCGTCATGACAACTGAAGGATTATGAGAAGGGATATCCGACCCATGATTTGGAATTAGCTGCGGTAGTGTTTGCTTTGAAGATCTGGAGACACTATCTCTATGGGAACAAGTGTGAAATATATACAGACCATAAGAGTCTGAAATATATTTCTACACAAAAGGATCTGAACATTCGCTAGAGGAGATGGTTGAAATTGATAAAAGACTATGACTGTGAGATCTTATACCAACCGGGTAAAGAGAATGTGGTTGTCGATGCCTTAAACAGAAAGGTTCAAGAGAAATTGATGTTGTTGATCACCCAGGAGGAGCTAATTTCAGCAATGGAGAAACTGGAATTGGAGGTGAAATATCTTAAGGAGTCTGACAAGAAATTGTTCCAGCTAGGAGCTGGTACAACTTTAGTGGATAAGGTTAAGGAAGCCCAATTTCAAGATGAGGAATGTGAGAAGATTAGGAAGAGGATATCTGAAGGGAATGAAGTGAAATTCAAAATGGACAATGAAGGACTGTTAAGATTCGAGGGAAGAATTTGGGTACCGCCAGTGCCAAAGATTAAAGAGGAAATTTTGAGCGAGGCTTATATTTCAAGGTATTCGATTCACCCGAGGAGTACGAAGATGTACGAAGATCTCCGTCAGCATTTCTGGTGGCCGAATATGAAATGAGACGTTACCGATTGTGTGGCCAAGTGCCTGACATGTCAGAAAGTGAAAGCAGAACATCAGAGGCAGAGTGGGTTGTTACAACCGTTAGAAATTCTAGAATGGAAATGGGAGCATATCACGATGGATTTCGTAGTAGGTCTTCCGACGACCCATAAAGGTTTCGACGCAGTTTGGGTTATCATAGATCGATTAACAAAATTAGCGCACTTCTTATCGATCAAGATCAGGTTCAACTTAGACCAGTTGGCAAAATTATATGTGAAGAAGATTGTTTAAAGGCAGAGAGTTCCAGTGTCAATTATTTTCAATCGAGATCCGCGCTTCACATCAAAGTTCTGGAAGCGACTACAGGAATGCACGAGGACGCAGTTAAGAATGAGTACGACATATCACCCTCAGACAGACGGATAGAGTGAAAGAACGATCCAGATATTGGAAGATATGTTAAGAGCATGCATTATGGATTTCAAAGGAAATTAGGATGATCACTTACCGTTAGTGGAATTCTCTTACAACAACAGTTACCATGCAAGTATTGGCATGCCGCCATACAAAGCATTGTACGGCAGAAAGTGCAGAACTCCATTATGCTGAGATGAAGTTGGCGAACGTCAATTACTAAGACAAGAATTGGTACAACAGACAGCCGAGATCGTTAAGGTGATCCGAACAAGAATAGTAGCTGCTCAGGATAGGCAGAAGAAAGACGTCGATCCATACCGCAAGAATATAGAATTTAAATCGGGTAACTTTATTTTCTTGAAAATTTCTCCCTGGAAGGGAAATATCAGATTCGGCAAGAAGGGGAAATTGGGCACAAGGTTTATTAGACCCTTTGAGGTGCTGCGAAGAATTGGAGAAGTTGCATATGAGGTAGCCTTACCTCCAGCGTTAGAACACATCCATAATGTTTTTCATGTTTTAGTTTTACGACCGTATAAACCCGATTACAAATATGTTATAGAATATAAACCTTTGCAATTTGAGGAAGATTTATCCTATGAAAGTTCCTGTTCAGATTGTTGACAGGAAAGAGCAAATTCTCAGAAACAAAGTGATACCTTCTGTGAAGGTAATTTGGAGGAACCACAACGCTGAAGAAGCTACGTGGAAAGTCAAAGAACAAATTATGAAAACTTACCCACATTTATTTGCTTAATCTATGTGTAAACGATTCTAGGGACATAATCTTTGTAAGGCGATGGGTGAGAATGTAATGGGTCGAATTTATTGAATCATGATTCTGAGGACAGAATCCTTTTAAGGGGGGGGGGGGGGGAAATGTGACGAACGAGAATTTTGTAATTTATTTTAAATATTTATTGAATTAAATAAATATTTTTGTTGATTTATTTATTGAGTTAAATAAATATTTGATGGAATTTTGGTAGATTAATTTAATTAATTGTGTTACATTGATTAAATTAATGTGGAATAATTTTATAGTTCAAAGTTTGAATTTAATTGAGATTATTAAATTAAATGAGATGTTATTAATTATAATTTTATCCTAATTAATTTAATAATTAATTAGAAATTTAATGATTTGTCATAATTAATAAATGAGAATTTTAATTATGTGATGATTTGATTTGATGTGTAATATTGCCTTTAATTTAATTGAATTTAAACGATGTTATTTTATTAATTAAAGTGTGACAAATAAATAATATAATAAATATTTTAATTAAAATAATGGGAAAAGGAGTTAATTTGAACAAACCAAACAAAGCCTTGGGAACATGGGAGCAGTTAAGGCCCTGAAACGCTTAAATGCTACCCATGATTCCACCGGTTATATCATTATACGTAGAAGTTATATATCATACTTCATAATTATATTCATATCAGTTAGAAAAAACTCATAGAAAAAGAGAGAATGTTTGAGAGAATTAGAGATTGAAAAAGATTTGTAGAATCAAAGAAGAGGTTTCTAACAATCTAAACAAGAATGCAAGTGGTAATTTCTTAATCCCAGTTTTTAATTTTACGTTATTATGTTTTCTCCATGGAAAGCTATTTGAGTTCTCTGTAAACAAACTTTTGTGACTAATGTATGAGATAGTAATTTGTGTGTGTTAATATAGATGTTTATAACTTGTTTTATATCAATTATGAACTATTTTAGAGTAATCAAATCCATGTAATCATGTTTAAATTAGAGTTTTGTAGTTTATAGAGGAATATATTTGAATATGGCTTATATGTACAAAAATTCATGCTTCAATTGTATATTAAACTGTAAATTGATTATTAATTATGTTAATGCATGTAAAAACGAAGAGAACGAAACTTAAACGGACCGATTCGCTGTTATAACGAATCTGTAATGTATGATTTCATGAAATTTGATGAAACTATGAAAAATATCAAGAACATGAAAATTATGTGTTCTAATTTGATTGTTTATGTAATTTAAGTTGTTAAAAGCAAGCTAAGAATGTTATATAATGTTACTGTTAAGTTTAGAATGTATGGGTAGCATTAAGTTTAATGTTTGAGTATGATTTTGGCTTAAAATGGCTTTTTCTGTGTTCTTCGCGAACTCTGTCTGTGATACCACAAAAATCTCCACATTGACTGTATTAGATTTGGTGCTCACGTAAATATTCTATAAGATAATAACTTCTATACATCCAAAATTCACAGTATCCCAATCAGTTAAGAGTTCTCGTCAGAACCATTATCATATCTGGATACCCTCACTTGGATGTATAGATTTACGATCTTACAGATATTTCTTGCATATCAATAATTCCTATCTATCTGACATTCACAGTACAAATGATAAGATTGTTCTTGGAACTGAGGAGCGACCTCAGTGCTTACAGAACTCCCAAGATCATTAAATACCCTCATTCAGATGTATAGTTCATATAGATACTATACTTGATACTATTTGATATGAATAAGGTAAAACCATTTCACTAATAACATAATAATATCTGGTTACACAGTGTTCAATTATTACATCAGAGAGATACCAAATTACATTCTTAATATAATAATTATTCGTTCTTATAAACTCACGTTTAACCACAAGTATTATTTCCTGAACCTTCGGGGTTATTCAACGCAACTGCAAAGGAAAAGAATAATAGCAAGGATGAGCTTTAAAATGCTCAACAAGTTTTAAAGAATTTCAATTTATACTCACACAGTGTCTGAATTGAACGAACATAAAGCTTAAATTATTTTCCACATTCCTAAGAGTCAAAAAGACTTATAGGAGTTCTATCATTCCTAGAAGTCATAAAAACTTATAGGAGTTCTGTCATTCCTATGAGTCACAAAGACATATAGGAGTTCTGTTCGGATATTTCATAGGAAATTAGCCTAATCATATCCTAGGAGTATGCATATCATCCTACCAGTCCAACACAATTAAAGTATATATGTATTCAGCAATATCGGTTTTTCCACAGTTAGAAAAACTTGCATAAAAGTAGAAAGTTTTCACATAGTGCAGAAAAACTTGCTTTTTATCATGATCGGCTACTTAGGTTATTTGAAAGTATATTCACCACCTATATATATTATAACAATTATTAGAAATAATAGTAATTAATTTCTAATTAAAATACTAGTGTCTAGGTTGATATTGGAGTCCGTTTGGTACTTTACAGCTTTATAGAATATCTATCGAATTAGTTTTTCAATAATTTTATTAAAAAGTTTTAATATCTTATTCATATGCTTCAGATATTATTTATCATAATTTCCAAATGCTCAAAATAATTTTTAAATTATTTAATATCATTTAAAATAATTTTTAAGTTATTAATATTATTTTTAAATATTTAATTAAACATTTAAAATGATTTTTAAATCATCAATATTATGTTTAAATAATTTATTTTATTTAATAATTATTTTTAAATCATTATTATCATTTTTAAATAAATTATTATTATTTAAAATGATTTTTAAATTATTAATATTATTTTTAAATAATTTATTATTAATTATTCTTATTATTATTAATATTTAAATATATTAAATATTAATCAAATTTTATGTCAAAATATTGAAAATTATTTATTATAAATAAAAATGATTTTTCAGAATTTTTTTATATTTTTTTAATATTTTTTAATATTTTTTTATATTTATTTTAATTATTTTAATTAATAAAATTAATTTTCAAATATTGTCTGTCGCTAAAGACCTTTAGCGACAAAAGTGTGGCTATAGGTGTTCTTGGCTTAGCCAAGAACACGTTGGTCAACGGCCTGGAGCTCGGTTTGACTCAATTTTTCTGGCAATTAACTTAGTTTCTGGGTAATCTAATCTGATGAAGTTGTAGTACTGATGTAGTAGTACACGTCCATGGTCACTTTGCTACTTAAAAATATCTCTACAAGTTTACACAATCGGTCAAATCAACTACCCTAAGGCTGTTCTTCCTTTCTGGGCTGCCCAGAAAGGTTCGGTCAACGCCGGTCAACGACCCTTAGGGTCTTATATCTTGCCGGCCGGTTAATATTTTGGTGTTCTAGTCGTCGGGCTCTATAGACTAACTACCAGGGTACCTTGATCGAGCAGTCACATAGTATACATATCAATATATAGCAAGATCTTAGCCTTCAAAAAGACTGCCAGAGATCGGTTTTTGGGTTTCTGGGTTACCCAGAAACAAAACCTTAACGGTCAATGCGTTTTGACCTTTTATAGCATTCGATCGGTTAATGTTTAGAGTTCTAGAGTGCTCTGGTACTATATTACCCATGTCAAAGCATAATCTGATTAACAATTTACATCTAAAACAACTAACAGGAGAGATTTTTATCTGGTCAAACTAGGCTGTCAGGCATGTTCTTAAGCTTTCTGGGTTGCCTAGAAAGCTAGCGGTCATGGTCGGTTAACGATCTTTGACTGCTAATAACTTCCGATTCTGTGTTCCGATTGCTATTTAATCACTTCCAGTCCATTAACAACATTAAATACTACAACTACCGACTTTAAACACACCTAAATAGCAAACAGTTAGAGAGATAAGAGGGCTGACATTTTTTGTCAGACCCGATTTTGCATCTTTGACAGTTTTGCTTAGAACTCCATTTTGATGCTTTTAAATGTTATGGATTCGTGTTTTAGCAACCCAGATCACTTAATAACTTACTAATGAACATATCTAAACAATAACAACAACAATTTAACTTTCAGAATTTAACAATTTAACTAGGGTTATGTTTTTAACCTTTTTGAGTACTTTTTGCTTTCTTCCTCTTTCTGATTCCGGTTCTAGCTTGTTGGGGGTTGTTTATGAGTCAGTTGGGGGTATACATTAAGTGTATCAAACGTGGCCTTATGTTCTTAGGTGCTATCCTTATATGATAAGTTCAAGTAAGTGTAAAAAACTTAATTCCTATCTCATTTTGACAAGGCTATAACATTAAATGAAGAGGTTGTGTTATCAAGCCTTGAGGTAAAATTAGATAAGGCAAATCTTTTACTTGCCAAGTAAAAGATTTGTGCTTATCTCCTTTAAAACAAAACAAACTAAGGGTATTTTAGTGTTTTCACATACATTAAGGGTATTTTGGTAATTTTCCACTTAATCCAAGGGTAATTTAGTCATTTCCTATTATCCTTAGAAAATTTAAAAATAATTATAAGCAATTAGGTTTTGTTAGTTTAGAATTAGGATTTATAAATTAAATTAGGGTTTATAATTTAGGGTTAGGGTTTCCAAATCCCTAATTAGGGTTTTCTTAAAATCTTTTCCAATTAAATCTTTAATACATCATATTAAGTATATGTATACAATAATATATAACATTATTAATGTATCATGTTATATTTTTCATTTATTATAACCCTTAGGGTTAAAATTCCTTATTATCAATTAGGGTTTTACTTATAAAACCTTACATCCTATTTACACAGTTATATCGTATATGTTGCTTAATAATTATATATATTCCAATAATAATGTTAAATACACATCACACAAGATATTAATCATAGTTATATTTACTGTTTATATTAATATTTCTATTTAAAATTTAGAATATTACAATCACCCCCTCTTATAAGAATTTCGTCCCGAAATTGAAATTACAGCTTATGAAAACAAATGCTGAAAGTCTTCTTGCATTTTATCCTCCAATTCCCATGTAGCTTCTTCAATATCATGATTCTTCCAGATTACTTTAACCGATGATATAGCCTTATTCCTCAACACCTGTTCCTTTCGATCAACTATCTGCACCGAAACCTCTATATATGATAAGTCTTTCTCTATCTGAATAGGTTCATAGTTTATCACATGCTTATAATCGGGTTTATACATACGTAGTACAGACACATGAAACACATTATGAATGTGTCCTAACTCTGGGGGTAAAGCTACCTCATATGCTACTTCACCTATTCTCCTTAATATTTAAAATGGGCCAATGAACCTCGGGCTCAGCTTTCTTTTTTTACCGAAACGAATTTTGCCTTTCCAAGGAGATACTTTCAGAAAAACATGACTTCCAACATTAAACTCCCTTAGCTGTCTGTGTTAATCTGCATATTTCTTCTGCCGGTCTTGAGATGCTTGCAACCGTTGTCGTATAATTTGAATCTTCTTCGTGGTTTGTTGAACTAACTCAGGTCCAAGCATTTGTCTTTCCCCAACTTCATCCCAGCATAAAGGTGTTCTACACTTCCTTCCATACAGAGCTCCGTACGGTGGCATTCCAATACTGGCATGATAACTGTTATTATATGCAAACTCTACCAAAGGTAACTGGTCCTCCCAACTCCTTTTAAAATCCATAACGTAGGTTCTCAACATATCCTCTAGAGTCTAAATGGTTCTCTCACTTTGGCCATCGGTTTGCGGGTGATACGCTGTGCTCAATCTCAACTGGGTTCCCAAGTGTGCCTGAAGACTTCTCCAAAAGATTGAAGTAAACCGTGGATCCCGGTCTGACACTATAGACACAGGAACTCCATGTCTGGAAATAATCTCTTTTATGTATAACTTGGCCAAGCGATCGAGATTATAAGTGACGTTGATAAGTAAAAAATGAGCTGACTTGCTGAGACGATCAACTATTACCCAGATAGCATTGTAGCCTTTCTTAGTGACAGGAAGTCCTACCACAAAGTCCATAGTGATTTTCTCCCACTGCCATTCAGGAATCGGTAGAGGTTGTAGTAATCCACTCGGTCTTTGATGCCCAGCTTTAACTCTCTAGCATGCGAGACACTTACCTACCCATTCTGCTATTTCTCTCTTCATGTTCGACCACCAAAAATGCTGACTTAAATCCTTATATATCTTAGTACTTCCCGGATGTATAGCAAACTTGGAACTATGGGCTTCAGTTAAGATTTCATCTTTCAATACCTGTACCGCTGGAACCCACACTCTATCTTCATACCTCAGTATTTCCTCCTTATCCAGTCGAAATTTAATGTTCTTCTCATGAGTTATCTCGGCCTTACATTTCTGACATGCTGCATCCTTCTCCTGCATCTCTTTGATTTTATCCAATAAAGTTAAGGTTGTTCCTACCACGTATAACTTCTGATTAGCGTTAGCTGGAGCTCTTACTTCAATCTCAAGTTTTTCAAATTCTTTTATCAGTGCCTCGTTGTTTATAATGGTATTCAACCTTTCTTGATTCTTTCTGCTCAATGCATCTGCAACTACATTAGCTTTACCAGGATGATATAGGATCTCACAATCAAAGTCCTTGATTAACTCTAACCATCTTCTCTGCCTCATATTCAACTCATTCTGTGTAAAAACATACTTCAGACTTTTATGATCTGTGTATATTTCACACTTTCCCCCATACAAATAATGCCTCCATATTTTCAAAGCAAAAACTACCGCGGCTAACTCCAGATCATGAGTAGGATACCTTTTCTCATAATCTTTAAGTTATCGCGAAGCATAGGCGATCACCTTCCCATGTTGCATTAACACACATCCTAAACCCCTGTGTGAAGCGTTACTATAAACTACAAGACCCCCAGTTTCATCTGGTAATGATAATACTGGTGCCCTACTCAGCAGTTTCTTCAATTCCTGAAAACTTTCTTCACATTTGTTCGTCCAGTTATACTTCACAGTCTTTCGAGTTAAATTGGTTAGCGGGGTTGCTATTTTGGAAAAATCTTTTATAAAACGACGATAGTACCCTGCCAACCCAAGAAAACTGCGAACTTCTGTTGGTGTTGTTGGTTGATCCCAATTCATGATTGTTTCTATCTTTGCTGGATCCACTGCTACCCCATTCTTATTAATTACGTGCCCTAGGAATTGAACTTCCTCCAACCAAAATTCACACTTGGAAAATTTTGCGTAAAGTTGTTCCTTTCTTAATATCTCTAATACCACTCTCAAATGTTCTGCATGTTCCTCCCGTGTCTTAAAGTATATTAAGATATCGTCAATAAACACCACCACAAATTTATCCAAGCATAACTTAAACACTCGATTCATTAAGTCCATAAAAGTTGTTGGTGCATTTGTTAACCCAAAAGACATCATAAGAAACTCATAATATCCCTATCGGGTCCTAAAGGCGGTCTTTGGTACATCTTCTTTTCTCACCTTCAGTTGATGATAACCCGATCGTAGGTCAATTTTTGAAAAATGCTCTGCTCCTTTTAACTGATCAAATAAATCATCAATTCTTGGTAAAGGATACTTATTCTTGATGGTCAACTTATTTAACTCTCGATAATCTATACACAATCTTAACGTCCCATCCTTCTTCTTTACAAACAACACAGGTGGTCCCCATGGTGAAACACTAGGTTGTATGTACTTCTTATCTAAAAGCTCTTGTAACTGAACATGCAACTCCTTCAACTCTACTGGTGCCATCCTATATGGTGCCTTTGAAACTGGTGCTGTTCCTGGTGCAAGGTCAATCACAAATTCAATCTCCCTGTCAGGTGGAAGACCAGGTAAATCACTTGGAAACACATCCAGAAACTCATTTACTATAGGTATTTGGTCTAACTTTCCCCCTTCTTTCCTTGTATCCACCACATAGGCCAAATACCCTTTACCACCCTTCCGAAGCAATCTCTTAGCTTGCATAACAGTTAAACACCGAACTTGCTTCGGTAAACAACTTCCCTTAAACACTACCTTTATTTTCAAGGGTGTCCTTAAACTTACTTGTTTTCGTTTGCAATCAATTACTGCCTTATGCCTACCCAACCAATCCATTCCCAATATTACATCAAACTCCCCTAGTTGTATAGGTATAAGGTTTACCGGTAATGTATGCCCCTGAATTGCTACACTACAATTCTTACTGTATGAACAGGGACTATCTCTTTGTTAGCAATTTCTACATTGAAAGGTACATCTAGATCCTCACATGGTATTTTTAATATTTTAACAAAATCCACAGATGCAAACGAACAAGAAGCACTAGAATTGAATAACACATAAGCATTTACAGCATCAATTGGTATGATACGTGTCACCACATCTTGTGCTGCCACAGCATCCCTCACTGTCATGT
Source organism: Panax stipuleanatus (assembly GCA_020205555.1). Classification (NCBI taxonomy): domain Eukaryota; kingdom Viridiplantae; phylum Streptophyta; class Magnoliopsida; order Apiales; family Araliaceae; genus Panax; species Panax stipuleanatus. The sequence goes on along the minus strand of JAINUT010000629.1, from coordinate 28,772 downwards.
TGAAAGTTCATCTTAGTCTTCCCATTGTCCTTGCCCGAGCCCTCAGCCTTCTCATCCTTAACTGAAAGGTTTAAGCAAGAATGAGCACAAATTGCCCAGCAAGTATATAAAGAAGTTTGAAAACATACATCAGGAGTAAAAATATCTGTATGACAATATCTCAACAGTTGAAAGAATTATCAAGTGTTAAACAAGAATATCAAAGATAAGAGTTTAGAATTCGCCATAGCATACCAAGGGGTGTTAAATACCCTGAACATTGCTTTGTTTCATCGAAAACAATCAGACGGTTTAACAATCAAATAGATTGTAAACGGTCTCTGCAAGTACTCCAGGTGATCAGCCTATCGTACCCTACATTGTGCACAAGTATAAAGTTTAAACTGCATAAGCATAAATGGGACTATATGCCCGACATCTGTTTGCCCATTTATTCGGGTTGTTCATCTTAGTATTCATGCGAGACCGCACCAAAGCAATTTGGATTGGTAAACATTAAATAGCTTCGAAAGATTTGAATTAAATCATTTTTCATCAATAATAACTAGCCGAAAACAAAGGCCAGGAAACATACTTAGAAACAGTTCGATAATGACATGAAACTTATAAGCATGGTTGTTAGAATAATAACTGAGTAATCATCGATAAGCTTGCAAGATAATTGAAGTTGCATAACTTTACAACAAAGGAACTTGCACGAATAAATAGCTAGCATAAGTCCAATACTTACCCTCACTGAGATAAAATAAGTAAGGATTGAATAAATACCCAATAGAAATTAGGGCTAGGAAACTTGCCTGATACTTCTGCTATCGTTAAAGCTAGCAATTAACCTTCACGTAACCTAATCATATGTGTCACATTAAGCCATTAGGTTCTTGAACTCTAATTCGAAAGAAAATGATTTCCTTTCATTATAATTTCATTAATCAACTACCACGTATGCTATCATCAAACTAATTTAATCATATATCATGTTGCGTCATATAGATAAAGTGGTTCAATATGAGAATCTGAGTAAAAATAAGTTTCTGGATAAGAAGGCTGACATTCTTTGTCAGACCCTGTTTTGCATCTTTGACAGTTTTGCTTAAAACTCCATTTTGATGCTTTTAAATGTTATGGATTCGTGTTTTAGCAACCCAGATCACTTAATAACTTACTAATGAACATATCTAAACAATAACAACAACAATTTAACTTTCAGAATTTAACAATTTAACTAGGGTTATGTTTTTAACCTTTTTGAGTACTTTTTGCTTTCTTCCTCTTTCTGATTCCGGTTCTAGCTTGCTGGGGGTTGTTTATGAGTCAGTTGGGGGTATACATTAAGTGTATCAAACGTGGCCTTATGTTCTTAGGTGCTATCCTTATATGATAAGTTCAAGTAAGTGTAAAAAACTTAATTCCTATCTCATTTTGACAAGTAAGGCTATAGCATTAAATGAAGAGGTTGTGTTGTCAAGCCTTGAGGTAAAATTAGATAAGGCTAATATTTTACTTGCCAAGTAAAAGATTTGTGCTTATCTCCTTTAAAACAAAACAAACTAAGGGTATTTTAGTGTTTTCGCATTCATTAAGGGTATTTTGGTAATTTTCCACTTAAATCCAAGGGTAATTTAGTCATTTCCTATTATTCTTAGAAAATTTAAAAATAATTATAAGCAATTAGGTTTTGTTAGTTTAGAATTAGGATTTATAAATTAAATTAGGATTTATAATTTAGGGTTAGGGTTTCCAAATCCCTAAGTAGGGTTTCCTTAAAATCTTTTCCAATTAAATCTTTAATACATCATATTAAGTATATGTATACAATAATATATAACATTATTAATGTATCATGTTATATTTTCCATTTATTATAACCCTTAGGGTTAAAATTTCTTATTATCAATTAGGGTTTTACTTATAAAACCTTACATCCTATTTACACAGTTATATCGTATATGTTGCTTAATAATTATATATATTCCAATAATAATGTTAAATACACATCACACAAGATATTAATCATAGTTATATTTACTGCTTATATTAATATTCCTATTTAAAATTTAGAATATTACACTGTCAGACCTTACTGCGTCGTGGCACCGCAGCACCGGTTTTGGGAAGAAACCGGGGGCTACAGCGCCAGGCCAGTGCTGGCTGATGTGTCACGGCGCAGCAACACCAGTTCTGTGAAGGAACCAAGCGCTGTAGCGCTAGGCCAATGGCTTGCTGACGTAGGCTCAGCGCCGCAGCGCCAGTCTCCAGTTTAAACTTTATCGACGACGACCGAATATTAAGATCATAATCTACTTCTTAAACTTGGCACGGGCATTAGCTAGCTTATGCAGTGGCGAACGTTAACACAACAGCAGGATATCAATGATGATGCCATGGTAATTTTGTCATGAATTTAGCTTTATGCATGTTTAATTACTTATGGTTCTGCTATTGTATCTTTTCTTCAGGAAGAGTTGCTCTTTGCAGGAGGTCTATAAATATGACTGGTAAGAGTTTCTAATCGTTTTCTTGTTGAGTTGTTTGATGTCATAGGCAATGGAGTTAATTATAATTTTAGATTTAATATATTTTTTTATATATAAATTTTAGTCACTCGAGCGATTTGTTTATTGTGTTGGTTAATTTATGGACGTGGATCGATTAATTTAAATAGTTTTGGTGATTTATATATACTGTTGTGTGTTGAGATATAAAACAGGTATAAACAGGTATAAATTTTTTTGGAAAATCCACAAAACAGGCAATTTTTTTTTTATTTTATTAATCAGCGACCGCATTCGGTCGCTGATACGTATCAGTGACAACGGGTGACTTGGGGATATCAGCGACAGTGGTAGTCGCTAATGGTGGTCGTGGACACATGGGCCACGTAAACAATGAGACGTGACTCAGCTTAGCGACGACATCAGTCGCTATATGTCGGTCGCTGATACTACGGTCGCTAAAAGTGGTCGCCGTCGTGCAGTCAGCGTCCAAAATATATGCGACCACTATCTGCGACTGTATTCGATCGCTGATAGCCATCTGCGACTGTTCCCTATCGCAGATGGGCGGTCGCTAATAATAAGCTTTTTTCTTGTAGTGTGCAGCGCCAGCTAGCAGAATGGCCCAGAGAATTTTATTTAAGTGTTCAAAGTTCAGAAATGTAATTTAAAACCTAATGTAATGAACATGATAACGTGTTAATCATATATTGAGATGTTTAAACAGATTATTAACTTGTTAATGATGTTTTACGTGATTAATTGATAAGTTAAATACGTGGTTCAAACTCGTTATTTGTGAAGTCTGAATATGTGATTAAAAGTTAACATTTGTGGATTCAATTAATATAATCGGATCTAGAGTTAAGATAACAAACTCGAGGTGCTAGTTATGTTGTAATTAATTTGTATTGTGAATGTAATGGTATATAGGATTAATTGGAGAACGTGATTTATAATTGCAGCTTTTGCACGAGACAAGTTTTCTATCCCTGACTTGTTATCGTTATGCAAGTTTCTTAACTCTACTTTTAATTAAGCAAGTCTATAAATCCTATTATTTTATTAAACAAGTTCTTACTCATGTTTATTCAAGTTCAAGATTCCATATGAGACGTTTTAATTCTTTTAAAGCAATACTTCGGTTATACAATGCTTATTCAATTGTATACCTTTGAGATTCATTAATTGAGTTAAGTATCACTTTTATTGTTGAACATTGAATGACTAGCGAACCCTTCTTGATTCGACTAGTCCATAGTTAATGAACGTTCTAATTTCTAGAACTAGTATTGAGACTTATCCAAACCAAACTTCCTTTGGTGCGACTCTGATGTAAAACTGAGATGAAAAACCCTTTATAGGGGATTATTTACGCGTTAGCGTTGAAATGATGTGCACATACATGGTACTAAGGGCTGATCCTCCTAAATACGAGAAGTAGAGTCCATATAGTCTTACAATTGTTAAATGTTTAAAGTAAAAATACTTGATAACCTGAGACATAGTTCTTGGTCTTGTGACCCTCAAATATACTTTTTATTCTTGTATTCATTTCTTGATTCAAAAGTCGAGCTTTCTATTATTCAGAACTTATTGATATCTCGCATGTTGTTATTGTTATTATATTGTTATACTTGTGGGAAATCGTTGCTCACTCTTGCATAATAACATTGCAGCTAAGATTGAAAGAACTGACAAGCCATCCACTCGTAAGGGAAAGGATAAGGCAAACAAGTGATGAAGACTTGTTTATTTATTTGAGAATATTTTGTTGAAGACTTATGATATTATGTTTAAGACTTAATTGTTTATTTATGTTTCCACTCTGATTTTTAAGATTAGTTAACATGGGATTGATTCAGTTATGATGTTGTAACCCTTAAAGGGGAGGATTAATATTTTAACTATGAGTTGCATTTATTATGGGTAGATAGATGTGTTATTATTGGACAGTGAATATCAAATCCTGTGGAATTGAGTTATCCAGATTTAGGGGTGTCACAAATCCCATGACTATAGCATTCAAAACGATGCGTACATCTCACACAAGTTTTTATTTAAGGAGACATTATTATTGTTTCATTAGTTCTCTTAAATTGTCAAAGAAAGAGGTGATTAGGATTCTTATGACTTCGTTCTAGATTGATTATCGTCAAAATAAGCAATTAATCCCATGACTATTGCGTTTAAAACAATGTTTACATCTCACACAAGTTTTCATTTAAGGGAGACATTTTTATTGTTTCATTGGTTCTCTCAAATTTTTAAAGAAAGAGGTGATTAGGAGTCCTATTACTTCGTTCTAGTTTGATTAGCATTAAAATGAGCAATTAATCACATGACTATCGCATTCAAAACGATGCGTACATCTCACACAAGTCTTTATTTCGGGAAACATTTTATGTTTCATTGTTTCTCTCAAATTATTAAAGAAAAAGGTGATTAGGTGTCCTATTAGTTCGTTCAAGTTTGATTAGCATCAAAAGGAGCATTCCCATGACTATAGCGTTCGAAATGTTGTGTACATCTCACACAAGTCTTTATGTAGGGAGACTTTCTTATTGTTTCATTATTATTTTTTTGCTAAATGTGTTGTGTATATAAAAGGGAACCAAAATTAAAAAGGCTAAGGGGCATACCCCAGGATATATAGTAAGTTCATCTGTTAAAGGCCAACAGATGAAAAGACTAAAAGAGGAATGAAATCCCAACTAGAAATACAAAAGAACAAAAGTTAGAGGATATAGAGAAATGTAATGAGTCATTTAACCAAAAAATTACATTAGCCAATTACAGTAGTATTGACAAAGAGCTATGGATTTTTTAAAGGGGTTACAAGTAGAGATTCTAGCTTTGATCAAGTGAACAACATCCTTAGCTAAACTTTCAGCTGGGGTATAGGAATTTCTGTGAATTTTTATTTTTCTGGCCTCACATACTTTGTAGAAAGAGACAACAACAGAGAGATAGAGAATGTGTTTAGTCAGTTTATTGCCTTGAAAGGAGATTAAGTAAGCCACAAGATCAACCCAGTTAAATGGAGCATTACCAAAATTTCCCAAGTTCAGAACAGTTCGTATGAGAGCTGATGAATAACCACAGTTAAAAAATAAGTGGTTAAATGTTTCTGGAAGCTGCTAGCTAGAGGGCATTGCCCAGGTTCTCCCCGAGTAATGAAAAGTTCGATCATTTGTTGGGAGCCTTTTGAGGATGCCAAGCCACATAATGAATGAATACCGAGGAACATGCATCCGGTACCAAAGAATGTGAGTCCATGGAACAGATGGAAGCCTTGATCTGATACTATCCCATATGTGTCTAGCTTTTAGCAAAGGATGGAATCTTGACTAGAGGCAAAGACTGAAAGAGAAGCAAGTTGTCTTCGTAGCAAAATAACATCATGGTGGTTACTATGAGGAAGTACCCAAGTAGAGTTGTTGAGGATGAGACTGACCTTAGCCAAGTGAGGGATACGAGAGTTGGATAATAAACTTGGGCTAGAATTGATAGCTGAGCCATTTAGCCAAGGATCATGCCAGAAGGAAATATTATGGCCTGAACTAACATTGTAGTTCAAATGGTGAAGTGCAAGATGTCTAATTTTTAAGACTTGCTTCCAGATCCACGAGCAGTTAAATGGGATAGGTATTTTGTATATAGTTCTGTCTTTCAATATAGTTGCCTTGATCCAATTAGCCCAGAGAGATTGAGGAGCAAACTGGATAATGTGAGTCAGGTGAAGCATGAGAAGGGACTTGTTCCAGTCCAAAAGGCATTTAATACCCAAACCTCCTTCATTAGTGGGAAGAGTAACAGCAGGCCATGCAACCTTTGCACCATATTTATCAAAGGATGAACCCTTCTATAAAAATCTGCACAAAATAGACTGTATTGTTTTAATAACTGCTTTTGGCAGCAAGAAATTTCTGCTCCAAAAAGTCTGAATGGAGAAGAGGGTAGATTTTATCAATAGTAGCAGACCTGAATAAGAGAGTACTTTGGTTGTCCAGGATGAAACTTTGTGTGTGATTCTTTAAAGTAAGGGAGTAAAATTCGAGATAGAAAGTTTTGTAGAAATAAGGGGAACTCCTAGAAATTTATGGGGAAGGTGCCTAATTGGAAGTCCAGGGATGCTAATATATTTAGGGCAGAGGGGTGGTCAATGCCTGCAAGATAACATTGACTTTTGTGCACATTTGGTATTAAACCAAAAAATAGTGAAAAGGAATGAATGAAAACTAAATATTTTTTCATTGGTTCCCTCAAATTGTCAAAGAAAGAGGTGATTAGGTGTCTTATGACTTCGTTCTAGTTTACTTTGCATCAAAAAGAGTAATCCCATGACTATCGCGTTCAAAACAATGCGTACATCTCATACAAGTCTTCATTTAGGGAGATATTCTTATTATTTCATTGGTTTGGTCATATTGACAAAGAAAGAGGTGATTAGGAGTCCTATTACTTCATTCTAGTTTGATTTGCCTCAAAAGAATCAATCTCATGACTATAAAATAATGCGTACATCTCACGCAAGTCGTCATGTAGGGAGATCTTCTTATTGTTTCGTTCGTTCTCCCAAATTGTCAAAGAAAGAGATGATTACGAGTCCTATTTCTTCGTTCTAGCTTTATTGGCATCAAAATGAGCAATCTTATGACTATCACGCTCAAAAAGATGTAGACATCTCACACAAGTCTTCATTTAGGGAGAGATTTTTATTATTTTATAGGTTCGCCATCAAACCAAATATACAAAAGAGTTACTCAAAAGATTTGGTTTTGAAGGATGAAATTCAAAGGCTACACCCATGAGCACATCAATAAAGCTTACACCTGATGACAAAGGTATTGATGTAGACTTAACAAAATATCGAGGTATGATTGGATGCTTATTATATTTAACTGCTTCTAGACCTGATATAATGTACAATGTATGTCTTTGTACTCTATTTAAAATAAAACCCAAATAATCGCACTTAAATATTGTTAAAAGAATTTTTAAGTATTTAAGTGGTACTACTAATTTAGGGTTATTTTATCCAATATGCAATCACTTTGAACTAATTGGCTATTCAGATGTTGACTATGCAGGGTGCCAAATTGATAGAAAAAGTACAAGTGGTGCTTGTACGTTTTTGGGACAAAGTCTTTTATCTTGGCAAGTTAATCTTTATCCCCACAGAAAATCAAATAGCAGACATCTTTATAAAAGCGTTAAGTGAAGAAAGATTTTGTATGTTACGAAGAGAACTTGGAATGTGCATGGTATAATATTGTTGAGATTTTGTGACATGCATCATTTAATTAATCTTCATTACACATTACATGCATATTAAAATACTGATTTACGTGCTCTATTAATGATGTCTGATACACAATTTTTTAAATAAAATCCTTGATTTATCGAACACGTAATCATAAAATCTTATCAACATTGTTTTTCAAAATTTGAAAAGACAAGGGAAGCGAACCGCCTGGTTCTCTCAGGAAGACGTATGTTGTCAGTGTTGGGTTTGTATGTAACGCAATCATGCAATCAAATCACATAAATAGGGCGGAAGCGTAAAAACTAGGTTTTCAAAAATTTATACAAACCCATAACCATGATCATGCTTTGTGCTTGTTATCAATAACAGAAAAGAGAGAACATGGAATTATACCTTTGAAGATCTAAGCTTCCTCAGGTACAAGTTCTACTCCTTTGATTCCTTTGATTCCTCTGATAGTGGCTCCTTCCCTTGAATAATGTCAGCCACCCAAATGTTGGGCCTCTAACGGTGATCCACCAAGGAAGATGAAGAACTCAAGAAGATGGGTTATCGGCTTAACCCTTGTTTCTATCTCTATAGAATATGTGTACTCCCAACTCTTGGAAAATTTCACACGTATGTCTTATTTCTGATATAAGACTCTCTTATATAGATATTAGGTTAACCCTCCTAATCCAATTAGAATAGGGTTTTATTTAATTAATTAATTAATTACTTTTAATTAATTTATATCCTAATCTTTATTAGGATTGAGAGAGAGTACTGATATTATATTAATTCCTAAACTCCTTTAGAATTAAAATAATAATAATAATAATAATATTAATAATACTCCGCTTATTAATTTATATTTAATATTTCTAAAATATTAAATAATAAACATTAAGCTATTTAATTTATTCTATCATCATAGATTAAATTAATTATACTTAATGCATTATTACTATCATGCCATTTTCTTCTTAAATAATTCTTCTTCCTTTTATGGTGTGACCCTTTAGGTTCTCCATATTAAACCGATTGTGAATAAATCAATTAGAACAATTCTAATCTTATTTAAATAAATAAATTAAACTAATAATCTATTTAAATAAATAACATTTATTCTACAATAGGGATAAGCCTCCCTAGCGATCAACGACTTTCCAGATAATATAGATTTCAACATTAATCATAAAAGAACCTGTGAGTTAATAGTTACCGTACAATTCAATCCTTCCACCATACAATGTCCCAATTAAATATAAGACATGGATTTACTGTCAAGTCTTAATTTATTTAATCATATGTATTTCGATTAGAAAATGCACAACTCCAAATAATGCAAATTAGAAACCTCTTTCTAATTTCATTCTACCTTGGCCAAGGATTCCTGGGTTGTCATTTAATGAATCACATAGGACATATCTCCTCTTTTACTAGAGGTGGTATATTCTTTATTGATCATTCATTATCTCCATATGTAACTCATTACACCCAAGCATATCCTATATATGCCTTAAAAGGCCTTAAGGAATAAGTCAAAGTATAATTTGTTACATACAAGATACTATGATGATCTCAAGTCTAAGGATCACATGTACTACTATCACATTAGGAATTCCTATTGACAGGCGAGTAAAACTCCATTAGGTATTCCATAGCGAGTCACGTTCAGTGAACTTATTCTCCAATAAGCACCTACATACTTGCTTTAGTGTCTCCACACAAATGACCATGAGATCAGTCATCCTCATCCAATGAGCAAGCAACATATGCACCAATCTATCCGGATTTACTAATCCCCTTTTTAGTAATTCCACGATTGGGAACTATATTAGTTTTAAAGCTTTCTAAGAATTTAGATCTCATTAGCATGATCAACATCATGATTCTAAAAGCATTGCTTAAAACTATGGGTTATTTACATATTATAAAAACAGCACCATGTAGATAATTAAATGCCTTTAATAAATAAATATTTTATTAATAAATAAATAAGATTGTTTACAAAGTATGTGCTTTATCATCATACATGATTGGCTTGTATGCACACTACTATCAGTCAGATGTCTAAATTCATGCCATATTCTCTCTCTTACTTTACCTATTTCCTTCATTATATGTCTGATCACTCTTGAATATTTTCACTTTCTGATTTTTCTTCTCTAACCAGAATCATAGAGTTTCTCTCTTCTTCTCCTCCATTCTCATAAACACTATGAGGACTCGCACCAACAAGAGATCGATTAATGACTCAGACGACGATCAACCCATGTTGCCGTCTTAACCCACAGTCGATTCTTCGAGAAAATAAAAGAAGATGAAGAAGGTGGTTTCTGTGGACACTACCTCAAAAAACTCTCTATCTTCAGATGAGTCCAACTTTAGTCCCTCCTTCATGAAGAAATCTTGTCCTTCTCGGCGAAAGAAGTCAAACATGCCTATACCACAACCCGAGTCTCCACTGCCTTTCGTAAACCCTTTCCCTTCTTCTAAAATTCTTGAAAATTTCGTTAGTAGTAATGCTTATGAATCTCGTTTCAAGTCGATTGTTTATGGTCTTTCCTCCCACAGTTGCTTATCCTCGATTGGTACAACAAATTTATACTAATCTTGAGTGTCATGGTGATTTTTATACATCTTTTGTGAAGGATAAATCTTTGTATTTCAAAGTTATGGATTTTGGTAGTATATTGAGTATTCCTTTTTATCGTGTCTGTCCCTTTACTTTGAAGGGTGCTGCTCATATTCCTTTTACTCCTCTTGAACAATTGCAAATTGTTATGGATAATCCCACTCTGCATGATATTTTTAATCCTAAAACTGTTGATGTTTGTCCAACTGCATGTGTACTCCACAAATAGGTACGGTATAATTTGATGCCCCGTCTTGGTGGGGGTGCAGATTTTACATACCAAGTTTTGGTGGTTGTGGCAATGATTCTTAAAGGTGTGTCTTTAATCTGTTTTTTATGCTTTTGCAACATATGATGAGTTGTCTACGAAAAACAAAGACATGTCTGCCCTATAGTGCGTGTCTCACAAATTTTTTTTAACATTTCAAAATTTCTTTTGACAATGAAATTTCTAACTCCCTTGATTCTGGAAATTTAAAACAATCCCAGATAGCTTTGGTCGATGGACAGTTTGTTAGACTTGTCTCTGATCCTCCTGTTATACCTATAAATATCCCCTCTTCATCTACTCTGCCACAAACAAATTCATCTCCAAAAATCCTTGGTTTGTTGAACACTATTCTTTTAAATCAAAAAAATTTGAAAAATGATATGAATGACATCAAGACTCGACTCACTGTTTTGGAGAAAGGTAAATTACCTTTGGGTGCTCCTGAGATCAATAAGTTGTTTAATCATGTTGAAGATGAATTCATAGATTTGCAGGCTGGATTTGAGTTGCGAACAAAAGCCTTGGTAGAGGCTATGCAACAAAAAATGAATAGGAATGCATGCCAATTGTGTCAAGAACTCAAATTTGTCAGTAATCAGGTGGGTGAGTTAGCAGATTTCACTGCTACCAGATTGAATGATGTGGCAGCCAAGTTACATTTTCAAAGGAAGTATTCATCCGTCACTGAATGGACTCACTGCAATTGGATGGCTGAATACATTGGAGACTTCATGGACTTACCTCTGCCGGATGCGACATTCATTCCTCGCCCTCCTCAATTTGCTACTGATCTTTCCTTTACAGAACGAGTTCATCGTGCCAATCATCATCCATATTTCACTCAACGTGCTGCACAGAATGCCAAGGTTGTTGATCTCAACTGAATTTCCTCTCTTTTTGATAGATGCCAATGGGGGAGACAAAAGGAGTGTTTTGGTCTGCTGAATGAACTTTTATTTATGGTTTGCTAAATTGGTTGTTTAAAGACTGGTATGTTTGTTTATGGGTTTTGTTGTTTAAAGACTGATTTTTAAGACTGATATGTTGGTAATTTGATAAGTTGATATTTGATAAATGATTTTGCGTATTAAAACTAACATATTTGCAGGTGACAGGTACTTAACAGAGGTACAATGGATTATCTGATTTTATTAGATTGATATTATACATAATTTAAATTCCTGAAATATAGTTGTTATACAATATGCATGGATTTAAGGGGAGCTATAATTCTTGGGTTGTCATCATAAAAAAGGGGGATAATGTTGACTTGGTCATATTCTATCATTGTGTTTTGATGATGACTTGATTTTTGTACTAAATTCGTTCTATGGCTTTTCAGGAATTTGACAAAAAGGAACCTTGGTGATTTACTCAAATGGATTGAAGATTTCATTACCTAGGAATAAAATGTAAGGTCAATTGCATTAAGTTGATTTTCAATCAAGGCTTTAGGACATTTTATGTGCATTTAAAATAATATCTTATGCTTGTCTAAAATTGAGAGGAATTTTTAAATGACAAAAATGTTTTGCCAAACGATTGTTATAAAAGGTATTCTGATCATCTTTTTTTAGAAAAGACATAATTTTGATATATGATACAAAAGACAAGAGTTCTAAAAAGTCATGGAAAAACGTGACAGTAGTGGATATATATATATATATATATGTATATATATATATATATGTATATATATATATATCTTCTAAAGAATCTTGGTGAAATGGACTTGGTTGAGTTAGATATCAGTGTACATGTGGGTATAACTAAAAGTGGTTTGGTGTATCACATTAAATCTATTTTGAAAGCTAAAGTCTTGGAACTCTGAATAATAATTATCCTGAAATGTTGTTTTTATCTTTTGGTAAAACTATCCGTATAAATATATTTTGATATATCCTAAAGTGGGATGGTTTGATAATGGACTATAGAATCTGATATGTATTAATTTCTTTCAACAGGATTTTATCTAATTAAGTTGAATGGGTTATCTCTTTGACTGAGTCAAGCATAAATAGTATATCTAACTTATAGATATCTATTATATTAATCATGATCCTAATATGTTTCAACGGATATCGTGTTAAAAATATTGAGGATATATCATATCTTAGTTGCAACGGTAAATAAATTATAAGCTATAAATAAATGAGCCTAAATCAGTTTGTGATACGATTACTCATTGCATTAAAATTAAAAGAGCTATTTGTTAATTGGTGCAATCTTTATTATCTGGGTACTTATATTCTGATATTTTATCAACTGATTTTCAGTGAGATTTAATTGGTAATATTTCTTTATTCTTTGATCATTGCATTACATAGTTGAGCCTTGCATTGTTAATTGATTATTTGCATTGATCATAGACCTCTATATTTGTAATCTATTTTTGATTAGACTAAGTGTAGTCTAAAGGTTTTATTACGTCTGCATTAGAGAAGTGTTACAAACAGGTTCAAGGAAGCAAAGGTGCTTAAGGAGTGCATAGGTGCACAAGGAGCAAGAGTGCTCAAGAGAACTTAATTGTTATAATTATTGTAAGAATTTGCTTTGTAATAACTATTTATTTATAAAGAAATAAATAAAGTGGGTCTCCAATACTAGTTGGTATTGGACGTGGAGTAGACTACTATTATAGAGGGTAGTAGTTGAATCACGTAAAAATTCTTGGTGTTCATTTAATTGATTGTGTTTAATTTTATTGTTCACAAGAGATTAACTAAATTAGGTTTACACTCATAAGTTGAATATATTAATTGTATTAAGAAATTTAGTTATATAAAATTTCGTTTAAATTGATAATTTAGCAAACTGCATTTAAAAGTCTTTAAACTATTTCATTAATTCGGGGTCCTGGATTAATCATTCCAGCAAGCTGAATTAAGGACAAATTTTAACTTAAAATAAAAATCGGTCATAGTTGTTCCCACACTTATTCAACCCCCTTCAAAGTGTGCCTATCTGAATTTTAAATACCTAATGGAGTTTTACTTGCCTATCAATAGAAATTCCTTAAGTGATAGTAGTACAAATAATCCTTAGACTTGAGATCATCATAGTATCTTGTGTACAATGAGTTATACTTTGACATGTCCCTTAAGACCCTAAGGGTATATCAAAGGGTATGCTTGGGTATAATAATTTATACATGAAGATAATAAATGATCAATAAAGAATCTATCGCTTCTAGTAAAAGAAGATAATGTCCTATGTGATTCGATAAATGACAACCCAATAGTCCTTGGCCAAGGCAGAATGAAATTAGAAAAGAGTTTCTAATTTGCATTATTTGGATTTAAGCATTTTAGGATCGAAATACATATAATTAAATAAAATAAGACTTGATAGTAATTACTTATCTTATATTTAATTCAGACATTGTATGGTGGATAGAATAAATTGTACGGTAACTACTTACTCAAAGTTTCTTTTATGATTAATGTTGAAATCTATATTATCTGAAAAGTCGTTGATCGCTAAGGGGACTTATCTTTATTGTAAAATAAATGTTATTTATTTAAATGAATTATTATTTTAATTTATTTATTTAAATAAGATTAGAATTATTCTAATTGATTTATTCACAATCGGTTTAATATGAAGAACCTAAAGGGTCACATCAAAAAAGGAAGAATGTTTATTAAAGAATCAAATGACATAATCGTAATAATGAGTTAAATATATTTAATTTAATCTATGGTGATAAAATAAATTAAAGAACTTAATATTTAATATTTAATATTTTGGAAATATTAAATATAAATTAATAAGAGGAGTCTTATTATTATTATTACTATTACTATTATTATTATTATTACTATTATTATTATTATTATTATTATTATTATTATTATTATTATTATTATTATTATTATTATTATTATTATTATTATTATTATTATTATTATTATTATTATTTAATTCCTAAAAGAGTTTGAAAATTAATTAATAATATACTCTCTCTCTCTCTCATATATATATATATATATATATATATATATTCTTAATAAGATTAGGAGGCTAATTAATTAAAAGAGTTTAATTATTCCCAATAGGATTAGAAAACCTAATTAATTAAAAGGGTTTAATTAATTAATATGAAACCCTAATCCTAAATGGTTTATGAGGGTTGCCTACAACTATAAATAAGAAAGTCTTATTATGGAACTAGGTTATACACTTCACAGTTAATTCAGAGAGTTGGGAAAGTACACATATTCTATAGAGATAGAATTAGAGTTTAGTCATATACCCACCTTCTTCAATAACTATTCTTCCTTGGTGGATCACCTCTAGAGGCCAAACACTTGGGTGGCTTACATTGATCAAAGGAAGGAATCAATCTCGTGGATTCAAGTTGAATATAAAAGCAATTGGAGTAGAACTTGTACCTGAGGAAGCTCGATTCTACAAGGGTATAATTCCGATCTCCTACTCCGTTTATAGATTGATAATCAAGCATAACATATGATCATGGTTTATGGTTTGTAAGAAAAATTTTAAAATAACTTTTATTACGCTTCCGCCTTATTTATGTAATTTGATTGCATGTCTGCGTTTCTAGCAAACCTAACAGATTTGGCCCATGCATTCCTCAACCAGTATAGTTTCCAATCCCAGATGGCCCCTGATCGTTACCAAGTAACCAAAATTAAGAAACTGAGCAATGAATCATTCAGGGAATACGCACAGAGGTGGAGGCGAATGGCAGCCCAAGTTGGCCTGCCAATGAATGAAGCCGAGATGGTGATGACTTTTATTGACATCCAAGAAGCGCCCTATTACGAAAAAGTCCTTGCAGGGATAGGCAAACCATTCTTCGAAATGGTAAAACACTAGGAAATGGCTAAAATGGGATTGAAGTCCGACAAGATCAAAGACCTCACCGCCTTGGAAGCAGTTAGCGGAGCATATACAGTCGGTAAACTTCTCGGGCGCTCCCAAAAGGGTCCATAAAAGGAAGGAAGAAATGTCTCCTTAATATTGCAAGGGCAATCTACGAATAGGAACACTAACCCACCTATAAAAAAGCAAGGCAACTATCCTATATTTCAGTCGCCTGCTAATCCCTGAAATCCTACGGCGCTGAGAGTCGCGAAAAGCAAGCGAAGAAGGTTGTTCACTCCTCTGGGGGGACTCTTTGGAAAATATATTGGCATTGCTGGTAGAACAGAAGAAGATCATTGAGCTCGCTCCACCTACTGATCTTAATGGAAGATAATTTGATCCCAGTAAGGTGTGCTTATCATTCTGGAGCACAGAGGCATAACACTCAGGATTGTTGGACCTTAAAGAATAAGATTCAGAACCTGATTGATAGTAAGGAAATTATGGTGAAAATGCCGGATCAGCCTAATGTTTAGGACAACCCCTTCCTCAACATAATACATAGGGAGTCAATATGATCAATGCGGGAGGGCGAGAAACCCGCAAATACTTGAGGAAATTAAGAGAAGCCCCTATTATGGAAGATCTTGCAATATGGAGTTAAACGGAAGAAAGATATATGGTGGAGCAAGACTTGGCCTTAATCAAGGCACATATTGACCAATTAGCATACCTGATCATATATCAACATCAAGTGACTAGACAGCTGATCAACCAAGTCCTACGAGGGTAGATCAACACCACATCTTCTAAAGTTGTCACAATTCCAAGTAGAGATCAGATCCGTCTCCAAGAACAAGGCAGATGGACAGAAAAGATGGAGAGGGAATCTAGATTTCACCTCTAATGGGAATTTGCGGCAAAGCAAAAGTTTACCTCACTAGGACAGTCTAGGGAAGAAATCCTGTGAATGTTGATCAATGAAGGAAAGATCACAGAATTCTCACCACCCCCGGACCCTCGATAAAAGTGTTTCGACCCCAATAAGACATGCTTATATCATTTAAACGCCCCTGGACATGCCATTAAGGAATGTTGGGCCCTGCGTCACTTAATCTAGAATCTGATTGAGTCAGGAGAGCTAGAGCTGATGAATGAAGCTGAGATCTTCCCCGAAGAAGAAATAATATACCATCGAGGGACTTGAAGTTCAGAGGAAATGGTGGTTATTATCCTTGACATAGAAGGAGCCTCTATTGTGCCTATAACCATTAGAGGAGTGTCGGGCAAGGGAGGAAAGATTCCTGTTTGAGATAGTTTCTCCAAAACCATTGATGTTAGCTCATTGGCCACAGATCCCCATTGTTAGTCTGAAAAAGGTGTCGTGGAATTACTAAGAATGCATAAGAATGGCAACCGATTGCACCCCCATTTTGTCAAAGGATAATCTATTTTACCTCTCAGGGCGGATAATGAAGCCAATGGCCAAGATAATGGGAAAAGTGCCAGTGGGAAAGATCATAGATTTCCTCCATAAGATGGGACACAACGACGTAAGAACGGTAAAATAGCTAAAAGAAGCACCTCCTCAAATTTCCATCCTACACCTGGTGTTAGCCTCTGAGTACCACCGCCAAATTCTAATCTAGGTGTTGGAGGAGGCACATCTGCCCAAAACCATTGATACTGAGAGGTTTCGACATCTGATTAGCCATATACTGGATAGTAATATAATATCATTCATTGACCCAATCACATCCAATCCCCACATGGAAAAAGGCCATGGCGAACTCATATTGTGCAGTTCGTTTGGAAGGGTGTGTATAGCATTTCTATGGACTTGGCATCGGCAGCATCTCCTGACGTGATCATCACAGTCAGCTTTGAGAAAGATCCAGTAACGCCCTGTTCTTAATATATTCTTGGCTAGCTAATAACCGCTCATGTGTGGACCACAGACTCAACCGTGTACTTCATCCATCAATCTCTGGGCTTGATCTTTATCGAGGCATCTTAAAAGGTCTATTCCAGCGTCATTTTTATAGAGTACATCTCCGCTCAGATAGAACTTCATAGCCATCTTGTGAATCCGCTTTCGTCCAACTAAGCTTGCCCCAACGGGTGTAGATCTATCTCGCAGATATTCCTTTATGTCTTGATACCAAGGCTGTTTGATAAGGGGTATTTCACCTGATACTTCTCCAATGTAATTCTCATATGTCGAGGCCTTTTGGCTTGTGAATTTGATGTCCGAAATTCCCCCTACCATATATGTGGATCAGGAAAGCCAATGTTGCCAGTGCATCAGCGAAGTCATTCCTACCTCGAGGGATGTGGATGAAAGTTATCTCTTTAAACTCTGTGGATATGTTGATAACTTGCAATTGATAGGGCAACAAATGCAGTTCTTTGGTGTGATACGCCCCGGTAGTTTGTCTAATGACCAATTTGGAATCCCCAAAGACTAGTAAACGCTTGATACCCATGGACTGAGCTAATTTCAGCCCCATTATGCAGCCCTCATACCTAGCCGTGTTGTTGGTGTTGACAAACTGCAACTTGGTGGCCACATGATACTGTTCTCCTGTACCAGAGATAAGGACTGCCCTAGCTTCGGCACCTTCCAAGTTCACTGCTCCATCGAAATACATTTTCTAGGGTTGGACGGTATTCTCATGATGGATTTGTTGAATGGTCATGATCCCATCATCTGGGAAATAAGTTTCCAAGGGTTCAAAATCCCGTGACGGTGCTTCGGCCAATTGATCTGCAATACCGTGACCTTTGATAGACTTCTGAGTTCGTAGACAATGTCGAACTGTTGGAGGATCAATTGCCATTTGGACAATCGATAATTTAACATTGGTTTTCTGAATACATACTTCAGTGGATCCATGCAGGATATGAGATAGGTCGTGTGCCCATGCAGATAGTGCTGTAGCCTCATGGCGGCCCATGCTAACGCACATCGCGTCTTCTCAATCAGAGTGTACTTCTGTTCGTCACTGCTGAATCTTTTGCTGATGTAGTAGATAGCTCACTCCTTGCCACTGTCATCTTTCTGTCCCAGCATACAGCCCATTGCATTGGCATTCAAGAGTTCGATAGCAACATGATATTGTAAAGGGTACTTTAGCAATGGTAGGATAATAATGAATCACAATTGAATAAACATCACATATCAAAGTCACGCTTTCAGGAAGAATTAGAAAGCTTAATCAAAACATAGGCATTGGACATTATAAGAACCCTTACTTGAATATTAATAAGCCAAGGTTATAAAATTTGCTCAATAAAAGAGTAGAGTTAGGAAACTTGCAAAATTATAAACAAGTTAGGAATAAGGAACTTGCCTCGCGCGTTAGCTATACAATAACAACTCACGTTCTCCAAATATCCTACACATACCAATTAAAACCACAATACCAATTAGTTACATTACAAATATGTTTTTTTGGTTTAATTCCAACTTTAGTTAAGTTATAATCTGTAGCTTAAGGTTTGACTACCCTAACAACATAACGTGAAACTAAAATCTCTGTTAGCATACAACATAAGACTTAGCACCTAAACCACGTTACTAAACCCACAAATATTAAGTTCAAGTCTTTCATAACTTATTAGTATCATCCTTGTGATCACATTCTGAAATCACATCTTAATACCTATTTTAAGTTTCACTATAATCATATAATGAGATTATATAAACAACCTCAACATCGCACACTTAAAAGTTCATTTCTGGGTCAATCTGCAAACACCCGTCGGGCGCGCATTTTTTGAACTAGAAACTCCGTCGGGGTAAAGTACCTGCCAGGGCGCAGTTCATTGCACTGAAAACTTTACCGGGGGGGGGGGGGGGGGGGAACCCAAGATTCAAAACCTGCAGTTCGCGAACAACACTGCTCCCAGCCAAAAACTCTCAATTTCTTCATTTCGAAAGCAATTTAAACATACCCAGAAATTATAAACTTAAACAAAATAAAACTTAAATTTTATAACATGATTATAGCATCACAATCAACCTAACAACTAATCTAAGGACCCAAAAATCAATGTTCATGCCAATTTCTTTATATTTAACATATTTAGCTAATTCAACTCTCACGAAATCATTTCTCAACCAAATTGAATCATTTAACTTGCATTATTTTCGTATTTGAACATATTAACACGAACAATCATCAATTTACAATTTATAGCATGAATTAACCATCAATTTTGCCTCCAAACATCATCTTTAAACAACATATATCAGATTAAATAAACCCATTAACACAAGAAACTAATTTCTCAACAAATTAACTATAGAAACTCAATTACAGAGAATTTAGAAAGAAAAAAACTAAGAACTTAGAAAAAAAAACTAAGAACTTGATACTTAGAATCTTACCTTTGATTTTTCCTTAAACTTAGAATATATGATTAGAAGAGCTTGGTTAAACCTTCTTCTTCTTCTTAGAGAATTTTCCTCTCAATTCTCTTAGTTCTTTGTATTCTTAGACTTAGGAAGTATACATAATAATAAAACTGATAAAAGGATTTACACTCACCCATCAGTTATACAAACAAAAAGTTTTATCAGTTAAAATATGCCAAAGGTCATAAGGCCTTGTTTGGCTTAGCTCCCAAAAACCAACTTAAACTCCTTTCTAATTTATTTTTATTAATCTCTTATATAATTTTCTTATCACACCCATTAGCCAAATAAATTATTTAAAATTAATTTATTAATAAATCAAATCACACTTTATATAATTACTTGATCAATATAATACCAATTTTATTTGACAGACCATTAGCCTTCTAATTTAATTATTAAATTAAATTAGAATATTTTTATTACACTATATTGTAATTATTTAACAATTTGCTAATCCTTTAATTAAATTATTTAATTAAATTAAGACATCACCAACACACTAGCATAATAAAATACGAACAAATTATAAAATTATTTAACATCAATTTAATTAATATTATCACACTTATTTAAATTATTCCACAACGACTTCCATCATCTATTTATTTTATTCAATAACTAAACTAACTAAAATATTTATTTAATTTAATAAATATTTAAATTGTTACAAAATTCACGATCGTTACATCCTTCCCTTATTAAAAGGATTCTGTCCCCAGAATCACAACGTAATTAATTCATTTGTTACATTATTCCCTCCTTAAAAAGATTTTGTCCACCGAATCGCTATTCAAAGATTAAGCAAATAAATGAGGATAGTTTTTCATCATCCTATTTTCGAGTTCCCACGTAGCTTCTTTAGTGTTGTGGTTTCTCCATATTACCTTAAAAGAATGTATTACTTTGTTTCTGAGAACTCACTCTTTCCTGTCAACTATCTGAACAGGAACTCCTTCATAAGACAAATCCTTCTCAACTTGTAACGGTTCATACTCTATAATATATTTGTAGTCAGATTTATACGGTTGTAGCACCGAAACACGAAAAACATTGTGACTATGTTCTAACTCTGGAGGTAAAGCTACCTCATAAGCAACTTCACCTACTCTTGTCAAAACCTTGAAAGGCCCAATGAACCTTGGACTTAGTTTCTCCTTCTTGCTAAATCTTATCTTCCCCTTCTAGGGAGATATTTTTAGGAAAACATAACTTCCTGCTTTAAATTCTCGCTTTTGTTGGTGTTGATCCGCATACTTCTTTTGTTGGTCTTGAGCAACTAACTGTTTGGCTTTTATCGCTTTGACAATCTCTGCAGTTTGTTGTACCAGTTCAGGTCCTAGCAGTCGGCGTTCACTAACTTCATCCCAACATAGTGGAGTTCTACATTTTCTTCTGTACAATGCTTCGTAAGGCGATATGCTAATACTCACGTGATAACTGTTGTTGTAGGCGAACTCAAGTAAAGGTAAATGGTTGTCCCAATTCCTTTTGAAATTCATGACACAAGCTCTTAGCATATCTTCCAATATCTGGATTGTCTTTTTACTCTGGCCATCGGTTTGAGGATTGTACGCTGTGCTCATTCTCAACTGTGTTCCCAATCGTTCTTGCAAACTTTATCAGAAATTTGATGTAAAACACGGATCACGGTCTGACACAATTAACACTGGAACACCGTGCCTTGAAATGACCTCTTTGACATACAAATTTATCGACTGATCTAAACTAAACCTAATCTTGATGGGTAAGAAATGCGTTGATTTCGTCAGTCGGTCCACGATAACCCATATCGCATCACAACCCTTTTGAGTAGTTGGAAGACCTACCACGAAATCCATCGTAATCTGCTCCCACTTCCATTCTGGTATCTCTAACGGTTGCAACAAACCACTTGGCCTTTAATGTTCTGCTTTCACTCTCTGACAGGTTAGGAAACTTGTAACACATTTATCAACCTCTCTTTTCATATTTAGCCATCAAAAATGTTGTCGAAGGTCTTGGTACATTTTTGTACTCCCCGAATGAATTGAATATCTCGAGCTATGAGCCTCGCTAAAAATTTCATCTCTGACTTCTTGTACTGGCGAAACTCAGATTCTGCCTTCAAACCTTAACAACCATTCAGAATCGATTTTGAATTTAACTTCCTCCCCTTCGGACACTTTCTACCTTATATTGTCACATTCCACATTTTGAAGTTGAGCTTCCTTTACCTTGTCCAGTAAGGTTGAACGAGTTTCTATCTGAAACATTTTTTCCTCCAACGCTTTTGGATATTTTACCTCCAATTCCAACTTCGCCGTTTTTGAGATTAGCTCTTCCTGAGCAGTTAACAAAGATAACTTTTCCCGGCCCTTTTCTACTTAAAGCGTCGGCAACCACATTTGCTTTACCCGGATGTTAAAGGATTTCGCAGTCGTAGTCCTTGATCAACTCTAACCATCGCCTCTGACGCATATTCAAATCTTTCTGTGTGAAGATATACTTCAGACTCTTATGGCCTGTATATATCTCACACTTCTCTCCGTAGAGATAGTGCCTCCCGATCTTCAAAGCAAACACTACTGCAGCTAACTCCAAATCATGGGTTGGATACCCTTTTTCATAGTCCTTCAATTGTAGCAATGCATACGCAATGACCTTGCCGTTTTGCATAACCACATAGTATAGTCCCTTATGCGATGCATCGCTATACACCACAAAATTCCCTGTATTATCTGGCAGAGACAATACGGGTGCCATACTTAACCTCTTCTTCAATACTTAAAAAACTTTCTTTGCATTTCTCTATCCAAACGAACTTCACTACTTTTCTCGTCAAATTCGTCAACGGATTGGCAATCTTGGAGAAATCTTGAATAAAACGGCGATAACAACCTGCTAATCCCAAGAAACTCCTTACTTCTGACGGTGTCTTCGACTGATCCTAATTTATCACAGCTTCAACCTTTGATGAATCCACCAAAATTCTGTCCTTGTTAATCACATGCCCAAGAAATTGTACACGCTCCAACTAGAATTCAAATTTTAAAAACTTTGCTTATAACTTCTCTCTCATTAACGACTCTAACGTTACCCTCAAATGCTCCGTATTCTCCTCTTAGGTTTTGGAATACACCAAAATGTCATCGATGAACACCACTACGAATTTATCCAAGAATAGCTTAAATACTATATTCATTAGGTCCATAAATGCTACAAGTGAATTCGTTAGACCAAATGACATGACCAGGAACTCTTAATGACCATATCGAGTTCTGAACGCTGTCTTCGGTACATCCTCTTTCCTCACCTTCAATTGATAATATCCACTTCTCAAATCTATTTTCAAGAAGTACTTCGATCCTTTCAATCGATTGAACAAATCATCAATCATTGGCAACGAGTATCTATTCTTGATAGTGACCTTATTCAGCTCCCTATAATCAATTTTAGAGCCGCATTGACCCATCATTCTTCTTGACAAATAACACCAGTGCTCCCCACGTCGATACGCTCAGCTGGATATATTTCTTATCCAATAACTCCTGCAGTTGAACCATCAACTCCTTCATCTCCACTTGGGCGATTCGGTATCGGGCCTTTGATATAGGGGCAGTCCTTGTTACCAAATCGATCACGAACTCAATCTCCCTATCAGGCAGAAGTCCTGGCAAATCATCCAAAAAAACGTTCGCAAAGTCTCTAACAACTAGTATCTCCTCTAGCTTCGCACCTACCTTTCGAGTATCGACTATGTAGGTTAAATATCCTATATATCCTTGTCTTATCAACCTCCTGGTCTACATCATCATCAGATAACTCGCTTGTCTAGGCGATTTGCTGCCATAAAATACACCTTTGACTTCTTAAGAGTCATAAGGTTCACAGACTTCTTTTAGCAGTCAATTATCGCCCCATGGTTAAACAACCAATCCATTCCCAAAATACCGTCAAACTTCATGTCGACGTCGGGAAATAATTCGCGGGTCGGGTTACAACCCGGATCTTTCTCTCTTCCTAAGTTATCTCTACCCTTACTCTTTTTATTTACGAAAAAGGTTTTGAAGGGTTTTTTAGGAAAAGGCCAACATGTACCATATCGAGGATTTGAACGTTTTATAAAGTCGCCAGTTGGTATATTTGAAATGGTTGTACCAACTCAACCGAGTTTTATTTGAAAGAGGCCCAATTGCTAAACAATGTCGAAACCTGATCTTTAAAAACAAAGTTTTGAGTTCGGGGGCTTGGTTAAGTGTGGGGAAGGTGCTAGGCACCCCACAACTCCCGTGTAAACACAGTACCACATCTTTTCAATATTTCCCTTAAAAAATTGAAATGTGTGTGTGAATGCTGTTTGAAAATTGGGCTTATGTTGAATGGAAAGCATGTCTATACATCGTTGAACCTATATACGAAAAGTTTGATTTTATTTGCAAAAAGTTTTTGATTTGATTTGCAGAAGTGTTTGATTTGACTTTGCAAAAACTTTTCTTTTCGATGAGATTATTGAATGATGTTTTGAAAGAAGGTTTTCAAACCCTTACGCTAACATAGGAATTGAAGCATATTGATACTTTAGTTTTATCTTTTCAGCCTTAAGGCTCAATTTGAATGGTGATTATCGGGCTACGAAGCATCCTCGACCACAACATATATACAAGTGTCGGTCTCCTCATGGGCATGATAGCCATCGAAGGGACTCTGAAATGATAAACCATATTTTCACTATGTTGAGACCTTAAATCCGGATAACCGTTTTAAGGTCTTTTGTATGTACATTTTTACAGAGAAAACTAGCAGGGTACATCTGTAAAGTGGAGTTTGTCTATCGTGGGAATCAGATTCTGATCTATTTGATCATGAATCCCACTATTTCTATGCTCACATAGGGAGGATAATAAACCTGCACAGCACAAATTTGTACAAAAATATATCCAAATATTGCCAGAACCAAGGATTCATTCAGTAAATCCTGGTTCGCACATGGCCGAAACTTGTCGTTCCCACTAGATAGCGATCTAAGGGACGCGAGGTTACTTTCATAACTGAAACTAGAAAACTGCTAGATTTAAATAAATATCAGCCATTCTAGCTTCTCGGTTCCTTCTGTACCGATTTTGAACCGTTTGAAAGCAAGAGTTGGCGAGATTTAAATAAATCTAGTTCGCCTGTAGATAAGTCAGTGCTGATTCATATAAAATGAATATTTTAATCAATAATTTAATAAAAGCGAATAAAGCAATATATATACAATTATATATATGAAAGCTGTAAAGGGCGAAGGATTTTCACACTGGTGCCCGGATAGGAATTGAAATATATATATATATATATATATATATATATATATATTTATAAAAGTTGTATAAAAGCCACGGAATGATCCAGGCTGGACAGAATTAAAATATATATAGAAAAACAGTAAAAATGGCGATGGGTTTTCACGCTTGTGCCCAGACTGAAATATAAATATTTACAGAAATGTAGTCAACTAGGACTCGGAAGATAACCCAGTAATGGTGAATGATGCCAAAAACATTAAAATGGCCACAGAATAATCCAGGCCGAACCGGAATGTAAATGTACGGAAAAGTAGTCAAATAAGACTAGAAAGATAACCTAGTGTGGTGAAGGCTGCTTATATATGCATATTTATATATAAAAGCAGTAAAAAGGCCACAGAATGATCCAGGCCGAACTAAAATATAAATATATAAATATATATATATATATATATATATATAGAAACGTAGTCAACCAAGACTGGGAAGATAACCCAGTGTGGTGAAGGCTGCTTATATATGCATATTTATATATAAAAGCAGTAAACTACCGCTAATTTGATATTCGGGCTTGACAGAATTGAAAAGTTAGTATATATATATACAGTTAAATATATACATAAAAGCCAAACTTGGACTGGGAAGATAACCCAGTCCGACAAAGTTGCTAATAACAAAGATGCAAGTATATAAAAAAGCTGTCGGAAGCGACGGATCGTAAATTTGAGTTATAGAAACACCAGAAAATGAGTTTATGTATAAAAATGTACCAAAAGTTGACAAAAACGGCCACGGAACTGAGTTCTGAGCATATGTAGAAAACAAACTTGATATACAAGTGTATAACAGTGTAAAGAAGTAGTATTAACTTGTTTATCGTAAAAATACTCACTATGGACTGCTACACGGGCTTTTTCCCAAATCATAGGCTTTAAACGTCCGAATCTACCCTTTATTTTTTTATATGTGGTAGTATTTGAGTATATCTACGTGTTAGAGTGAAAAAATTTGGGTTTAGAAGACAAGAAATTAGACAGAAAACCAAACGGGCAGGGGTTCAGAGCATTTCTAATTTTTTAAATGAGAGGGGGGTGCAGCTCTATATATAGGCCAGGGAATCTCCACTCTACCTGCTGCTGCCGCAGGTGGAGGTGCGGCTCCATGTGGTGGGGCCCATGTGGCCGGTCTCATCGTCTCGAAGTACGTCCACTCCGAGCAACTCGAGGTCTGATTTAAAACTTTCTAACTTTTGATCGGAGTGTCCGTTTGAGGCATGATATACCTTTTCAAAAAGCCCTCGCCGAGAGTGTCACAATGATATGGGATAAAACATTTTTTGGGTCTAAGAAGACGGGTTCATAACCTAGTATTCGATTCCTTGTAATTTTTCTGTTGAGCTGTCTTGCGATGTTTGCACTCGGGATCATCGTTATGGTTCGTTCTGACCTTGGTGGCATCAATTCGGCTTGAGTTTGACCGAATTGGCTTAGAGTTGGTAAAATAACTATTTTGCCCCTCTCGGGGTTGCCTTCAGTGTCGGCATGGCTTTCGGTTGACTTCCTGGGGCTGTTTTCAAGACTTGGATCCCATTCGAGTCTATTTGTCCACAGTGTTATCTCTGAGGTTGACTTGGTCGCTCCAGGTTTTCCTCTGGAGATGTTATGATCCTTCAAGATTTGTTCTGAAGTAGACCTGACTTCCTGGGTTAAGACCGGGGCTGACCTGCACTTCTAGGGTTGATACCGGGGCTGACCTACACCTCCCGGGTTAAGATCGGGGCTGACCTATACCTCCAAAGTTGAGACTGGGGCTGACCTGTACCTCCTGAGTTGAGACTGGGGCTGACCTATACCTCTTGGGTTGAGACCGAGGCTGACCTGTACTTCCCGGGTTGAGACCGGGGCTGATTTGTACCTCCCGGGTTGAGACCGGGGCTGATCTATACTTCACGGGTTGAGACTGGGGTTGACCTATACTTCTCGGGTTGAGATCGGGGTTGATTTGTACCTCTTGGGTTGAGACCGGGGCTGATCTGTACCTCCCGGGCTGAGTTCGGAGCTGATTTGCACCTCTTAGGTTGAGACCGGGGCTGACCTATACCTCCCGGGTTGAGACCGGGGCTGACCTGTACCTCTCGGGTTGAGACCGGGGCTGACTTGTACCTCCCGGGTTGAGACCGGGGCTGACCTGTACCTCCAGGGTTGAGACCGGGACTAACCTGTACTTCCCGGGTTGAGATCGAGGCTTATCTGTACCTCCTGAGTTGAGACCAGGGATGATCTGCACCTCCCAGGTTGAGACTGGGGCTGGTCTGTACGTCTCGGGTTTAGACCGGGGCTGATCTGTACCTCCTAGGTTGAGATCGGGGCTGATCTGTACCTCCCGGGTTGAGACCGGGGCTGATCTGAAGGCCCAGTATTGAGATCAGGGTTGATTTGATGACCCGATATTGAGACCGGGGTTAGTTTGATTGCACGATATTGAGACCGGGGTTGAGTTAACGGCCCGATATTGAGACCGGGGTTGATTTGATGACCCGATATTGAGATCGGGGTTGGTTTGATGACCCGGTATTGAGATCAAAGTTGGTTTGATTGTCCGGTATTGAGACCGGGGTTGAGTTGAAGGCCCGGTATTGAGATCGGGGTTGGATTGATTGCCCGGTATTAAGACCGGGGTTAAGTTGAAGGCCCGATATTGAGACCGATGTTGAGTGGATGACCCGGTATTGAGATCGAGGTTGAATTGACGGCTAGGTATTGAGACAGGGATTAATTTGATGGCCTGGTATTGAGAGCGGGGTTGAGTTGACGACCCGGTATTGAGATCTTGGTTGAGTTGAAGGCCCGGTATTGATACCGGTATTGATTTGATGGCCCGGTATTGAGACCGGGGTTGATTTGATTGCCCGGTATTGAGACTGGGGCTGAGTTGACGGCCCGGTATTGAGATCAGGGTTGACTTGAAGGCCCGCTATTGAGACCGGGGTTGATTTGAAAAGACAATCTTGCCCTCATACAGTGTTAGTAACAGGGAAATTTTTTTTTGAGTGTCTACAGATGCCCCTCTTTATCATGTTCATGCAATGTAATGAAATGGACAGGATAAAGATTAGTAGACACGAGAAATAGAAATGCAAATGCAAAGGGGAGGTAATGCATGATATGGTATGTCATGCGTGTCAGATATTGTCGAGGGGGTAGAGTTATCACTTATTGATTACGTTATTTTCTGCTGGGGATAACGACTCCCGTGATAACCCTTGTAACAGCATTATCATTCAGCTCCTGGTAGGACATCCACCGAGATTTATCAAATTTTGGCTGCCATTGTAGATTGTTCTCGTCTCATTTTGCTGGGGAGGTCACTAATAGGATACCTCAAACTATTTTCATCGCTTTCTATTGGGGATGACATCATCCATGATAGCCTAGGTGACTCTGATGGGGATGACATCGTTGCCACCGAGTTATTCCAATGAGTGCTCCCGATGCCTAGTTTGACGATCATCTACACCGGTAGTTGGCAACAAGGGTTTGAATTACCAATCTTTCTTGGTGCTCCTTCTGAGGATGTGTATAACAGATTCCATCATCGGGGATG
>JAINUT010000630.1:0-100799 GCA_020205555.1 Panax stipuleanatus | reverse complement strand
AACAGCAATATACTGATATCCAATGAAAACAAGTACAACAGGTGACAGCCTAAAGTACTCTACGGTATGCAATCATTCAATCGTACTAAAGTGTGCACATCGGTCTCCAGAAAATATATAATTTCCCTTCAAAGAAGGTTGTTCATCTCAGCAAAACAAGATCCAGCACCAATCAATTGGTTTGGGTTGCCTTTCAACAATATAGTCTAGCCGAATCAAATGCATAGATCACAACAATTATAAGTTCAATCTCAAGATTTAAGTTTGAAGAATAAATCGACTTTTATCTATCCATGAAGTATATAGTTTAATACATGACTTGCAATCTCAAAAGTTTACTTGTACGACAATAATAGTACAAGCTTAAGAATGCTCAATAAAGAGTAAGGTTAGGAACTTGCTTACAAACGTTCCTTGAATAGAGTAAACACAGGATAGAATACTTATACTTTAAAATAGTGTAAGTTAGGGAACTTGCCTTATGCGTAGCGTAGTCCTCGTTAAGTAAATCAACACTTCGAATCCCTATCGTAATATAGTTACGTATATGATACACATTAAGATATAGCTTAACATCATACTTATCTAATATATAATCCACATATAAGTAAGTCTTCAATCTTACTATACAGTCATACCATGTATAGTATCACATTAATTCACAAGTCTCGACTAATATAACTTTATCCTTAACATTCTTCTTTTTGAGTTACACATATTCTCATATCATTATTATCACATAAGACCACAATCATTACTAAATAATGTTATTTAGTAAGTTATGGTATTTCAATAAGTTAACCATCAAAAATCGGATTCAAGTATCAATATATGGTATCACCACAACATATAAACATTTCAAAGGGTTCTTCATGCTTGTACCACCTTTCCTCGTTTAATCTTTCATGATTTAGGTTTTAAGTTAATACCATTAATCACTTAAGGCCCCTTAAGGTCATGAAACCACATTAGCTATCATGCTTGCATTTGAAAACATATGAGGTGATCACTAACTTGATTTAGGCATGCTTGTAAGTTTATATTCATATACACATAGCTAGTATTGTTACTAGCTTAAATATTTAACTTGTGCTTAACTATCTTTCATGGTATTTACATAGTGTGTGCATATGCATGATATATTAGTGAGCTAAGAGTACTATCAAAACACGTCCATAAATATCGAAATCCAAATCTCAATGTAACATGTCGACGTTCACGTTCAAAGCTTATATTTTGTTATTATGTTCACTATTGAGGTCCACATGATCATGGTACTTATGAAACCTATATACATAAGTCAACATGCCTTTCATGCATTCTCAACTATACTATTATGCTTACAAGAGTCAGAATGTTAACATGGCATGCATACATATAGTCGTTTCCAAAATTTGAAGTTTGTTTATAAAATGCTAAGTTTATTTCAAAACTATAAGTATGCGTGAAAATCTTAGAAAACATGCTTACATTGTCTCAATATATTCATATATATGTATTACTCACGCTAGCATGCTTGTTCTAAATCATCTTAACAACTAACACTTAACAGAATCAAGCAGCAAGCAAGCAACTGTTTCCAGAGACCGGCGCAGCTGCGCTGTGCCACGTCTGGTTCGCACCAGAGAGCATCGGCTACGGCAGAAATCCAGCCCAACATCAGAATTACTTCACGAAATTCGTTCACACTAACATTGCTTTACTAACAGCTTATAAGACTATATAACCATTAAACAGCATTCTAAAATCTAATTGTCATATAATTTTACATGATCAGAAATGGAATTTTGACAGAGAACAAGAATGGCAAACAAGAATGAAGAACTGAACTTGCTGTTATTATACCTCTGCTAAATTGCTTGCTAGGCTTGGCAAATTGAACTTCTTGCAATCTTATACTTCTCACTAACAGGCTATGCTCACTCTCAATTCAATACTTGGAAAATCTCAGCAATGTAAAAGAGAAGAAGAGATGCGCATTTATAGAGGATTCAATATACAGTTAATGCATTTATCTCCCAAATCAAACTAACGGAAGAAACAAAAACATGGTGGTTAAGAAGAAGTTGGGATGGTTGGTGAAGGAAATCATGAATTCCACTCCGTTGCTCATCATGAGCTATAAAATGCTGAGTTGAGGAAGAAATAGGCTTAGGCTAGCCTTGAGTATTTCACGTGTGCAAGGATTGTGACTCTCACATTGGGACAAGGCATACTAACTCAGTATTTGCAACATACAACACTTAAATATTATACACACATAACATATACTTAGGTTATAATTTGAGTAAACAATGTACTTTCAATAAGTAACTAATATACAATGCAGCAAGTAGGAATACATTATTCAACATATAATTCATGTACATTTGTTAATACCGGATATAATCACATTACATTATCTCATTTATTATTAAATTCTATTAATCCAAAATTGTTTACAATATATGATATATTATTTTAATGTATACTCACTACAATTGTCACATAACCTCATAATGTATTAAGATCATAACATATAGTTTCAATATGTATAGTCACATTGTATTAATCATTGTAGCGTTCACAATTCAATAACTTTACTATATAGTTTATATATAATTGTATGGTCACACTTAAGTGTGCACTACACTTCATATAATATATAGGTAGCTACTATACCTTATACATTTAATTATCACATGCTTGCACATAGCAACTAATTGAGCAATGTTATCTACTCGTTCATATATTATTATTCTCAATGGTAATTAATTAAACTTACTTATCAATTAATTAATAATATTATTAATCCCTTCCCATAAATTAATGAAATTATTAATTTCTATAACAATTGATTAACATTTTAATGATTAATTATCATATTAAATAATTATAATCTCATTATCTTCCCATAATAACATTTATCAATTTATATAGATTAATTGTCCACTTATAATTCCTTCGTAAATTAATATAACATTATATTCTCATCACTGTGCCCACACGGCATTCAACGAGTTTATCACAAACTCCATAATTTTCTCAATTATTATAATTATTCAATTAATATATTGAGTTACTCATCTCAGAAACACATAAATATTATATCAGATAAATATTTATTTCCATTAATATATTTATTTATTAATATTCAGAAATTCTCGGGTATTACAATCCACAATTGAATCCCACAACTCAGCTAGTTGGTCTACACTGTTTGAAAGTTCCCTCACTCAGGTGCCCCGTGATGAATCCATAGGGTGTACCCATAAGTCAAATTCTAATCTGTTGCTTTCTTCCATATAAGATTTTTACATTTGACACACGGACGTCGCATTTTTCCGTTCGGATCATCAGCAAGTTCTATTGATTTGTTCAAAAAGTTAGACACCCCATCACGATAAGTTGACACTAATCCCCTCCATCAATGGGTATCCTACGGTACATCCAACTCCGGTGGGCTGAAAATTGATGTTGCACATAAGACACATTTAGTACAGTTCTTTGCTTCTGTAACTGTGATCCATGCATGAATTATATTTTTCGGCAGATCTCCTCTATAGGACAGGGGTAATTCAGGCTTCTATCCCGTTCCTGGATGCGTCTCTTCACTAGGCCAACACGTTAAACACGTTTGTACTGTTTAAGAAAATTTCGACAACACCTCCCTATGGTCTCTAAGTACACGAAATAGATTAAGATAACTTAATCTAAATATGTACTCGAAGAACATGTAGAGATAACAGCCAAAAAATTCTCAAAACAACAAAAACGTACTGTTTCGTATTAGCACCAGCCTAAGTGAAGACATAACATCCAGTAATAGTCCCAAACTGGGGACTATTCGCATTCACCCACTGAGTGAATGTCAAACGGGTTTCTAAGTGACACCTCCAAGTATGATGCAACCTTAACACTCAAAGTCAATGTGAATAAGTCATATTGAGTTTATTGAATATTGCGGCAAACTAAGCAAATGCTACTTAGTTTATTTACCAATGCAAAACTAAGTAAATGCTACTTAGTTTATTTTTTTTAATTTTATAGAAGACTAAGCAAGTACTACTTAGTATTATCTTTTTTATTAAATTATTTGTTTTCATTTAATTTTCTTAGTTATGAAGACTAAGCAAGTACTACTTAGTATTTTTTTATTTGATTAATTTACTTTAGTTGTAGAAGACTAAGCAAGTACTACTTAGTATTTAATTTAATTTAAGTTAATAATTAATTTTAATTAATTTTGTATTATATTATAGATATTAGATATTAGTTTGTCACTTTAATTTAATTTAATTTAAGTAATTAAGTTATATAAATTAATTAATTAATTAATTTGATTTATTTATTTATTATTTTAATAATTAATTTATTTTGATTTATTTACTATTTATTTTTTTAATTATAATTATTGAATTATATTATTTTTATTTTATTAAATAAAAATTCAATTAATTTAATTTATTTAAATTAAATTAAATTAAATTAATTTATTTATTATTTTATTTTTATTATAATATATTAATTACCTCATTTAATTTAATTAGTTTTAATTAGGTTACATTTAATTATATATTTAAATTAAATTAAATATAAATTATTTATAATTAATTAATAGTTTATTATTAGTTATTATTAGTTTATTTATTATTTAAGATATAATATATAAATTAAAATTTAATTATTTATTTTATCTTATTAGTATTACATTATAATATATAAATTATTTTCATTAAATTAATTTATTTTAATTAAAATATTAATATCAATTAATTTATTTTAATAATAATTAAGAAACTAAGTAAATGGTACTTAGTTTCTTACTAATTGGAAACATAAGAAATATATTAAACATTAAGGGCCACAAATTTTGGAATTGATTAATTCTGACAGAAATTCTGTCGAGAATTCCGTCAGAAATAGCAAATATACCTACCATGTGTATATAACTCAATATCAAACCCAAATTCAACAATTAATTCCTCAATATCAGTTCATATACCCAAATTGAATAACAGTTTCATATAGATGCCCAAATTGAACAATGTATCAATATCAGTTTCATCTATATACATATCCAACTTGCACAGCTGTTTCATATACACAAATTGAACAATCAAACCCAGATTGAAAAGCTCAATATCAGTTTCATACTTTCATATATCCAAATAGAACAAATCAAACCCAAATGAACAAATCAAACATACAATAAATTAATTGTAGACAGTTAAATAGGGGAACAATTAGGACAAAACCTTAAAGCCTTAAGGTAGTTGTTGTCGAAAAACCGAGCTTTGGCCGCCATGAACCACCACTTGAGCCGCCACGAACCGCCACTGAGGACGAAAGAGAGGGAGCCAGAAAAACGGGAGAGCTTTGGCCGAAAAATGGGAGAGCTTCGACCAGAACATAGGAGAGATTCGGCCGAAAAATGGGAGAGCTTCGGTCGGTAGAGATGAGAGATTTGAGTGAACTGGTCGGAGAGAAGAGAGATATAGAGAAATGAAAACGGGACGAGAGGCCTTCTGTTCTAATTTTAGGTTTTAAAAGGTTAAGTTCGACGGAATGTCCGTCGGCCTTAGGTCCCTCGAAATTAAGTTATCCTCGACAGACAGTCCCTCGAATATAATATAAGTTCGTCGAAGTTAATTTTCGCGCGAGCGGGAAACTTGGCTCCAGGGAGGGTCTTCTATTGCCAACGAATTCCGTCATAAATAGACTATTTCCAAGAGACTTAATGCTGATGGAATATTCTGTCGTAATTAACCTTATTGTCGAGGGATTGCATTCCATCGAGGTTAGTTCTGTCGGAATTAGCCACATTTCTTGTAGTGTGCCTGTTGTGACTGACATTTTGCCCACTATCGTTCGGTCCTTGCTGGGAGTCCCGACGACGGCATTCAAGGGTCGGGCAGTCCGATCTGGTCCGTTAAGTATAGATTCCCAAAATGGGACTTTGTAGTTGCCTCCGCCTGATGACCAGAGGGCTAGAGATCGCATTCTGAGGCTATTGTTTTTGTTGATCATTAGGGTTGTTTCGTGGCGGACAACTCGTCTACTGTGTCCTTCGCTTTGATCAGTGCCAGTCGACAGGTAGAGCGCCTTAGTGACTATGATTGGGGCTCCTATACCTTTGCCTATTTTCTCCAGGGCATGCGTTGTTGGGTAAAATCTAGTTGCGCACAACACGCAAGTATATGTGTTCAACAATTAATAAAGTGAAAGTAAAGTATCGTTCCCACGAGGAATTATTTAACAAGAATCACTAAGTACTAACCCGTAACCAACTCAATCTTATTCAAACGAATGAATTTCAAATATATAATTAAACTACTACTAAACACCACTAGTTAAATTAAGATTACGGAGATTTAAGATCACAACTTCACTTATTGCTTCATTTAATCTAACACACTTCTCATCAATTATTCTCATTATTCTGAATTGTTAATCAAGAACACTAACGCAGATAAAACCACCTCTCGATGCATAATATCCATACTCACTTAAATCCACAGATGATAGAATTAAGCAAGACACCCTAATTAACTAATCCACTATATCTCTATGTGAATTACAATTAAAAAGGATTTAAAACGCAAGTTCTCTACAAGATTACATATGGCGTAAAGGCATATCTCTATCCTAAACACGAATCATGAATTCCATCTACGCAGAAATCACAAACACATGCTATCATGATCAGATCTAAATCTATACTCATCTCTCGATTTCATATAAATTATCACGATAATTGATAATTAGGCAATTAAACAGTTGAGTCCAAATCACAATAGACAATTCACAACGATAGATCATAACAATTAATAGAGAAGCATATTAAAATAAACTACACAATAAGATTCATTGTAATCTCAAACAAAGAATTAGTTCATTGATATTGAATTAAAACTAAGAATCCACAATTGAATACACATTAAAAGATAAGAATAAGATTAAGGAAAAGAATTGAATCTGTTGTCGGCAAATTCGTGCTCCTTCTTACTCCTGCTCTTGATCTCCAATGGCTTTCACTTGTTTCAATCTCCAAATTCCTTTCAAATAGGGTTATTATTTAATTAAAAACTACTCGAAAACTAATCTAATTATTAATAATAAGCTAATGCTAATATAATATATATATACCCCTCCGCCTACTACACTATATAATATATATTATATTATCTTCACTAAGCCCCTCTTTCATCCCTCCAGGTTAAGTCCATATATATCTAATTATATGTAGCCCACTAATTATCTAGCATCCCAATCCGGGTGAGAAAAGGAATTCTCCAAGCTGCTTGCATCACATCTCCACTTGCAATATATCCGCGTCCCTTATATAATATGTTCAGCCCACTTCATATTATGCCTCAAGTCCAAGAAAGCTTAACATCCGTTTTTCAATAAACGAATAGCTTTATGATTTGAAATAACAGTGATTGATTTTAGTGGTTTGGTTGTTTGAATTTGCATAACAGGTTGGTTAGGAATATGAAAGCTAACAACCTTACGAAAATAATCAATTTTAGCATGATGAGTGGTTAACCAATCGATTCCTAAAATCACATCAAATGCAAGTATTTTCAAAGAGATGAGATCAACAGGTAACGTGAGGGTGCCAATTCGAATCAAGCAAGATTTGTAAACTATGGATGTGACGAATGTTTCTCCCAACAGGGTTTCAACAGATAAGTTAAAGTCTAATTTGTCAAAGGTCAAGTTCAAACGTTGAGCACAAGCAGGTGAAATAAAAGAATGGGTAGAACCGGTATCTAATAAGGTATAGACTTTGCAAGAGTTTATGAGTAGCTTACCCGTGATAACTTCGTTAGGGTTCCTCGCTTTTTGGGTAGTCACGACAAACGCTCTCCCTGGAACCACTGACTTTGACTTGTCCGGGACAGCCTTTGGAGTCACTATCCCCGCTGGTGTTGGTTTCGCTACAGAACACACTCGAGCTATATAACCTTCCTTTCCACAGTTATAGGACACCTTGGATTGCTGTGTGTAGTTTGGACTGATGTGTCCCTCTTGTCCGCATTTATAACATACGACCGGTGGTCGTTCTCCTCCCTAGAAACGGTTGTTGATAGTGGTGCCAACGTCTTCACGTTGTCATTATTGTACCTTCTCTTTTTGAAATCTCTCCCCCGCCTCACTTCTTCTATTATCATGGCCATGATTACCACTGGAGTGGTTACCGCTTCTGGCATGATAATTTCCTACACGCTGATTATCATTGTTCTAATGACTGTTGCCACCGGTACGACCCTGGTTGTTGTCTCTTGGTTGAACAGACTCATTATCTCGTTCTAATAATTGAGCCCTGTT
Organism: Panax stipuleanatus; assembly: GCA_020205555.1. NCBI lineage: Eukaryota > Viridiplantae > Streptophyta > Magnoliopsida > Apiales > Araliaceae > Panax > Panax stipuleanatus. The sequence goes on along the minus strand of JAINUT010000630.1, from coordinate 92,483 downwards.
CACAACATCTGAATATAAAGAAACTTTTTGAGAAATGAGGTATTGACGAATTTCAGGTTTCAAACCTTTCAGAAACATCCGTGTCATACGTTCCTCATTATCTACTAAATGAGATGCAAATCGGGATAACTCTGCAAACTTAGGCTCGTATTGGGACACAGTCATGTTGTTCTGTTCCAGGTTGATGAATTCTACCTCCTTCATATGACGAATACTTTTCGGAAAGTACTTGTCATTGAATAATTCCTGGAACTTCTCCCAAGACATCTTAAGTGCAGAAAGATTAGTACGCTTCATAGATTCCCACCAGTAATCTGCTTCTCCACGGAACATAAAGGTAGTGAAGGGAACCTTTTGCTCTTCTGTGCATCCCAAGATATCAAATATTTTGGTGATGTGCTTAACCCAAGCTTCTGCCTTGAGTGGATCTGGCTTCCCCAAAAACTCTAGTGGTCCTAACTCATTACATTGCCTGGCAATTACAAGTCGTGAGTTACCATTGTTTCCAGCTGTATTATGAATAGATGTCTCCCTCGTCTTATTTTGCATGAATTGCAGAAAACTTTGAAATACCCCATCATTCATCATTTGATTGGTGGTGTTATTTACAGAAGGATTATTGCCTTCCTAATGCACATCATCCTGGTTGGTGATTAGCGGTGTCTCAATGGTCTCAAATGCTCCATTGCTTAGATTTTTAGCTGCCATTCTCAAATACTGTCACAAAACAAGGGTTAATTAAAGAAACTAACATGTCACATATTAACCCTATATTCCGTCCGACTAATTAAATAACACATAAGCTTAGGTAGGACACACTAGGAAAGGTTTTTACTCGTCTCTCCCCTCCTAGTTCTAATCCCAGATCTTCGCCAGAGATCATATCCCTAAGCTCTGATACCAACTGTGACGCCCCCAAAATAAGTTCACACAACCCATTCTGAGTCGCCAATACATGGTACAGAATCCAACTACAAATCTTTATTATATTATACGGTCGTGCAAAATAAGACTACACAAACTGTGAGTTTTAATACAAATTGTATATAATACAAAAATATAAACGCTCAAATAAATCCTTATTACAATTATTATCACAATATTTCACAAAATATTGAGGACTACTACAGCTCTAACTCAGACCATCACTCCATTTCTTGACTAGTCCCCGCGATATTTTTATTTCCTGAAGAGAATAATGAAAGAAAAGGGTGAGCTAAACTAGCCCAGTAAAGAATATTATGACTAAGATAACGTAGAACAAATTATTCTTAGTCCTCAACAGGGAAAAATTTGATAGAATACAATAGAACACAAGTTTTAGATCAACAACCGCAACAAAAATAACAATTCATTAGAAAAGTCAAGTAGAGAATGATGTCTACTATCTTCTATGATTTAAAAGTCTATCATCAATATTTTATCCGTGTAAAACCAATCAATAATATTTTCAATCAACGAATTATCCATGCACTACGGGCCAAAGATATACTTTTGTATCACTAGGTCATGATCATACCAATCACCTGTCTATCTTTGCACTACGGGCCAAATATATTCATAAATCAACTGTTCATCTTTGCACTACGGGCCAAAGATATTCATAAATTAACTGTTCATCTTTGCACTACAGGCCAAATATAACTTTCACCAAAATTTAAGACTGAGGATGATGAAAAAAATAATATCAAGAGCAAATCAAGTGAAATAAAGGATAAATATTAGAGATTTATAATTTAATTTATCCAGAGTTCAAGAATATCCAAATTATCGACATGAAGATAAAAATATGGATCCAATTAAAGATAATTTGGACAGGAAGAAAGGGAAAAAATATTTTTTTCATGAATAGTAACCCGTGAATAGTAACTCATGAATAGTAACCCATGAATAGTACTCGAATGAATAGTACTCCAACATAAAAAGATTAAAATTTCAATAAGAAGTTTAGACCAATATTCCATTGAAATAATATTAGATGAGGCGAAAATCTTACGCAAATTCTAATCATTTCAGGAATTATAGAAGCAATACTTACCATAGTAAGTTTAGAGTTAGAAATCTGAAATGAAATAATATACGAAACTACAAATGGATTTTTACCCGTCATGAGGTAGTCTGCATAGACAGATCATTTTCACAATTTAATAGAGAATGAATGCAAAGGGTAAATCACCAGGCATGCGGTAGTCCGCGTAGACAGGTTATTCCCACAGATTAATAAAGAATTAATACGAAGGGTAAATCACCAGGCATGCGGTAGTCCGCGAAGACAGGTTATTTCCACAGATTAATAAGAAATAAAATAACAACCTTTATGAGTATTGAAAAAAGATAAGATCCGTTACTAAAAATAATAATATCTTTTACCTTAGTATGAACTAGATTCGACTGGTATACCGGATATTATTTTGAGAATATATTGGACTATAAACTACACTTATAGTACCCTTATACTCAAAATAAATACTCGCAATATTATAGAATCAAAATTCTGTATTGTGGTGTTATTTCTCTCCGTTGCTCATCCGAGCAATGCTATTTATAGTGCATTTAGGAGGAAGAAAAATCAAGTTTGGCAACTAATTTTTCCACCAATTCAACCATTTGCATTAATTACAATCACTCACATTCATCATCCACCCATAAGTGGGTCCCACATGTTAACCACCCATTAATTGCTCATATATCCGATTAATTTCCCGTTTGGTCAATTTAACATCCGGAAATCAACTATTATCGAAATAAATGTTGATTCCCACTAACATTAATATTCCCAACATAATGAGAATATTTTTATCAACCATTCATCAATTATTATTCAAATTAATATTACAGAATTATAATATTGACAACCAGGCCGTTCCCAGGAAAGAGGGAGCTTTCCGATAAGGATTTCTCCTTACTGGCGTGCAATTAAATAACCTAACCCCTTTTCTTGACAGAACTTTCTAGACATTGCCAATAATGCTAATAATAATAATATGAGTAACTGTGTTGTGTCAATTATTAATTTAATATTTTAAAGTATTGTGCAGATGATAATGTGACAATAATTGAATCAATAATATGAAATACTATACAACAACAACTGTAGCAATTATTGAATACTGAGCTACTTTCTAGTAAGCATCAATAATCAAAGATATTATGCAATACCGTGTGTTACTTTGCAACAACGCGTATTATTGTACTTTTATCACTAGGTATTTCAACTGTTTAACAGTAAAAGTTTTGCTGTTACTTTTATAAAAATGTTATTTTTGTCGCTTTCTATATTCGACAGTTATTTCGTTGTGGAGTCCACCAAAGACTATGTCGTTGTACGAATATTCTTCGACAAAAAGAATATTCCTTGACATAACGATTACTTTATGACCACTTGCTTACTTTGTAAAATTTTCTCAAATCACCATAACTATAACATTTTTATCAATTTAACCAATTACTGAAAAATTGAATACTTTTATTTCATAAAATTCGGGGTCTTACATAGAGTATGTTCTCTTTTTTTTTTAATTAAATCATTGTCATTCTATTTTTTTTAATTAAAGCGTTGTCATTTTAGTATATAAACATATATATCTTTCAGTATTTTATATACACATCTTGATGATATTATATTCTGTGAACAAATAGATTGCGACTTCTCATTAACTATAGATTCAAGACTAGCACGATAAAGTTTCCCCCCAATACTCCTTGAGAAGTGTAAAAGCTGGTTTGTCCCACCTCTCCATGAAATCGGGAAACATTGAGACACCTCCAAATCCGGGTACTTTATTTTCACATAATTTTGATGCTCACTATCTAAATAAAACATACATCTACCCAATAATAAAGAATGCAAAATAAATTACAACCTTATAATAAATAAAGATCTTCCTTATAAAAAGGATTACAACTTTAATCAAAATAAATCCCAAGGTTTATCTAACCTTAACATCACAATAATGCGGAAGTAAAATATCATAACATAAAGTCTTATTACATATCATAAACGAAATACGACAAGTCTTCACTTGTTCATCTTGCCTTTTTTTTTTACTCGTTGACGGTACGTCAACGTTCTCGACTTTAGCTGCAATTGTTATTTAATTGCAAGAGTGAGCAAACAAAAGCTCACTAGGAATAACAACAATATTAATGATGACATAACTGGATAACTTCAAAAGATTTGAATAACTTTCCTTTCATCAACAATAAAGAATTGAATAATAATTCTTTCATCAATATTTAGAATTTTGAATATTGAAATCATCTGAGGGTCAAAAGACCTTGAACTTTGTCCTAGGTTATAAACAATTCTATTTAAAACCTTTAAAAGTCATTTAGACTATGGACTCTCAACTCATACTTAGGGGGATCAGCCCTTCGTACTATGTATTGTGCACAAATATTTAACGCTTTCGCATAGTAACCTCCCCTAATAAATTGGGTTGTTCATCTCAGTATTTGATTTAAGTCCGCACCAAAGAAAGTTTGGTTTGGATAGCTAAAAGAAAATTTGGAGTTTCAACTATCATCAACTAAGGAGTAGTTGAATCGACTCACAATCAAGAATAATTCAATAATAACGAATTATGAAATAACTTATGCTTTAGAATTTAAACTTAAAGCATACGAAAGATAAGATAGACCTTACTTGAACAATTAAGTCAAGGTCACTTTAATTAAATCATGAACTTTAAATAAGTACTTGTCCATTGCAGAAAAAAAAGGACAATCTTAAATACAATAAATATTTGAATTTAAAACACTTGCATATAATTAAAAAGTTTAGGGATAGAAGACTTGCCTCAAGCGCAAGCTACAATTACTATCACGTTCTTTAACAAATCCTACACATATATATTTAACCATAATAATTTAATTTAGTTATCACATAACTAATTCACATAATTAGTTAACCTATCTAGGTTAACTCATTCTTTTCTAATTATTAAATTAATAATCACATAGTTAATCACATCACATGTTCACATTATATACTCACATAATTAATCAAATAATAATTATGTATCCATATTAATTAAATTATAATTAAGCAAATTATAATTCAAATTAAACATGCACTTTAATTATAATTAATCAAATTATAATTACATCTTATATTAATTAAATTATAATTTAAACAAATTATAATTTTAGTTAAACATTTACTTTGATTAAAAATAATCAAACTATATTCATTATAATTTAACAATTTATAATTGAAATTAAACCTTTACTTTAATTATAATTATTCAAATTATAATTATATATTATATTTTATTAATATAAATCATTACTTTTTATTTAGCATTTTAATGTATGCCTAACATGTTATCAACATCACATTAGGTTAGCTTTTTATGATATGAACCAAAAGCCACCCAACAAAAAAAAAAAAAAAAATTCTGCACCCCCCCTCTGCCAGGGCAGGCCCCCTGCAGCCGGTAGCAAACTGGTTTGCGAACTGTGCAGAGAAAAAGTCAATTTAACTTATTTCTCTACATCAAGTTCTGAATTCAGCCAACATAATACATATAAACTTTACAGAAAACATAAATTTATAGCTTCTAATATGTTTTAACATATTCAATCATTAAAACACATAATCAAATTTCTAAATTTTGAAAAATTTGGATAAAACTATTTTCCAATGTTCTTGATAAAATTGAACACTATAAGTTTATTTCTCAATCAAAACATACAATTCAAATAACATTGAATTCGTTTCTTGACAAGCTAACAAAATCTAAAATCAATTGTGCAACCATTAACAATTAAACTTGAATTTTGATTTTAAAGACCAATTATAAAAACTATTTTACTGTAACTTTATGTTCATCATGTTTACATGAATTAGACTATCTAATTATGCATACAAATCATATATGAGCATATGTATATCACCTATAACATATAGAAATCGCAATTACACAATTTTCATGAAAACATGTTTTTACAGAGAACTAAAGATACGAAGAACACCAAAACATAATTTCTAAACTACAAGGATTAGAATTATACCATTGTTGCTTAGTAAGGAAGAGGATGATGATGATGGTGTTTAGCAAGGATTTTCTCAAAGCCTTCCTCTTTTCCTCTTCTTTTTCTCTCTTCTTTTCTCTCTAACTTTCTCTGTATTCTTTCTAACATTGATAACTTCTAACTTTGTTTTGTTTTCTTCTAAACTAACGTATATACATATAATATAACTTACATATATTATATATATAATACATAAATATAAAATATATAACTTCCAATACTTAATGACTACTAATAAACATAATTATTGCAATTAATACATAAGTTACAACATTTGAATTTTAAAAGCTATAAGGCTTGTTTGGCAAAATAACTTTATTAAAAAAAAAATAATAGATTTTTAGTAGTTAAGGCCCCGTTTGGCAAAACAGGTTTAAAATAGGTGCAAAGGCCTCGTTTGACAAGACTCTTTAAAAACAGTTTTAAGGGCATTGTTTGGTAAAACGGATTTAAAACTTTTTTTCTCTTTTAATAAATCCTTTAACACATTTTTAATGTTATACTTTAATTAATTAAATCTTAACATTCTCATTTATTTAATAAAAGCTAACATCAATTAACCACATAAAAATTATCACATAACAATTATAATTACTCGCTAATTATAATTTTATGTAACAATTATCACATAAACTTCATCTAATTTAATTATTTCTATTAAATTAGAATCAGACCATAAAATCATTACACATCAATTAAATTAATTATTAAATATTCATTTAATTAATATATAGAACTTAATTAAATTACTCTACACAATCACATAATTTATTTATTCAACTCAATAAATAAACCAATTAAAATATTTATTTAATTCAATAAATATTTATATAAATTCTCATTCGTTACAATCTTCCCTCCTTAAAAGGATTCTGTCCCCAGAATCACAATAATAATAAAAAAATAACTCATCTGTTACATTCTTCCCCCTTAAAAAGATTCTATCCCCAGAATCGATATATATAGGGTTACACAAATAATTAAGCAAATAATTGAGGATACATCTTCTTCATTACATCTTCGAGTTCCCACGTAGCTTCTTCAGCACTGTGGTTCCTCCAGATTACATTAACAGAATGTATCACTTTATTTCTAAGTACTTGTTCTTTTCTATCAACTATTTGAATAGGCACTTCTTCATATGTTAAGTCTTTATCAAACTGTAAAGGCTCATATTCTATTACATGTTTATAGTCGTGTTTGTACGGTCGCAACACATAAATATGGAAAACATTGTGTATATTGTCTAGCTCTGGAGGTAATGCAACCTCGTAAGCCACTTCGCCAACCTTTCGCAGTATCTCAAAAGGTCCAATAAATCGGGAACTCAGCTTCCCCTTCTTGCCAAATCGAATCTTCCCCTTCTAGGGAGATACCTTCAAAAAAACAAAGCTTCCTGCTACAAACTCTCGGTTCTGTCGATGTTGATCGTCATACTTCTTTTGTTTGTCTTGAGCAGCAACCGATCTGGTTCTGATCAGCTTCATGATTTCGGCGGTTTGTTGCACCATTTCTGGTCCCAACAGTTGACGTTCACCGACCTCGTCCCAGCACAATGGAGTTCTGCATTTCCTGCTGTATAACGCTTCGTAAGGCGGCATACCAATACTTGCATGGTAACTATTATTGTAGGCAAACTCCACCAACTCTAGATGATCATCCCAGCTTCCTTTGAAGTCTATAACACAAGCTCTCAGCATGTCCTCTAGCGTTTAAATCGTTCTCTCGCTCTGGCCATCAGTCTGAGGATGGTACGTCGTACTCATTCGCAATTACGTTCCCAGACATTCTTGTAAACGCTTCCAGAAATTTGACATAAAATGTGGATCTCTGTTCAGATACAATCGACACAGGAACACCGTGTCGAGAAATAATTTCCTTAACGTACAGCTTCGCTAACTGATCCAAGTTGTATCTAATCTTGATCGGTAAGAAATGGGCTGACTTCGTAAGTTGATCCACTATAACCCATATCACATCGAAACCTTTCTGAGTCGCTGGAAGTCCAACCAAGAAATCCATCGTGATATGCTCCCACTTCCATTCCGGAATCTCTAGCGGTTGTAGTAATCCACTCGGTCTCTGATGTTCTACTTTGACTTTCTGGCATGTTAGACATTTTGCAACGCATTCAGCCATGTCTCTCTTCATATTCGGCCACCAAAAATGCTGCCTGAGATCTTGGTACATCTTTGTATTCCCGGGGTGAATCAAATATCTCGAACTGTGAGCTTTTCCCAAAATTTTCTCTTTGACTTCGGGTAATGGCGGTACCCAGATTCTTCCTTCAAATCGTAGCAGTCCTTCGTTATTGATTTTGAACTTTATTTCTTCACCATTGACTATACTTTTTCGGATCTTCTTGCACTCCTCATTGAGAAGTTGTGCCTCTTTCACCTTGTCTACCAGAGTAGAACCAGTAGTTACTTGAAACAACTTCTCATTCGATTCCTTCGGATACTTTACTTCAAGTTCCAATCTAGCCATCTCTCCTATCAACTGATCCTGATCAGTTAACATGTTTAGCTTCTCTCCACCCTTTCTGCTCAAAGCGTCGGCGACGACGTTAGCTTTACCCGGATAATAAAGTATCTCGCAGTTGTAGTCCTTTATTAGTTCCAACCATCTCCCCTGGCGCATGTTCTGTAACGAATGAGAATTTTATATATTAATTGTAAATATTTATTGGATTAAATAAATAAATATTTAATTTATTTATTGAGCTAAATAAATAAATTATGTAATTTATCATGTAGACACTCAAAATTTTCCTTGCCCCAATACTAACCGGTAGGAGGGCAAAACCGTCAATTAATCCAAATTCGGCCACCAACGTCGGTCATTCAACCTAAATCTGATTCCCAATATCGGTAATCAAGTTCCGACAGTCAATCGGACCATCAATCAAGTTTCGACAGTCAATCGGACCATCAATCAAGTTCCGACAGTCAATCGGACCATCAATCAAGTGCCGACAGTCCATCGAACCATCAATCAAGTTCCGGCAGTCAATCGGACCATCAATTAAGTTTCAACAGTCAATCGGATCATCAAGCTCAACCCCGATCTCAACCCAGGAAGTCAAAATCAACCCCAGTCTCAACCCGGGAGGTATCAATCAACCCCGGTCTCAACCTGGGAAGTCAAGATCAACCTTGGTCTCAACCCGGGAAGTCAAGATCAACCCCGGTCTCAACCCGGGAAGTCAATTCAACCTCAGCAGCAACTAGGGAGCTACCAATCAAACCAGACCTCAATATCGGGCCGTGAAGTCAACCATGGTCTCAATTCGGGAAGCCAAGGCAACCTCTACATCAATCGAGGACATGTCAAGCCATCTTCGATCTCAATTCGGGAAACACAGTTCATCCCCGTTAGCATCCCGGTAAGTCAAACTAAACCCTGGTCTCAACCCCGGGAAGTGCAGGTCATTCCTAGTCTCAACCCGGGACGTCAGGTCAACTTCAGACATCAACCTAAAGCATCACAACAACTCTAGAGCAAAACTTGGAATAACCACGTCAGCCTCAGAGACAACCCTGAGGTCAAAAGACTCGACTGGGATCCAAGTCTTGGGATCAGCTCTCGAAAGTCAACCAGCGACCATGCCGACACTACAGGCAGCCCCAGGAGGGGTACAACGATCATTTCATCAACTCTCAAACGACTTGGTCAAACTCAAGCCAAATCAATGCCGCCAAACTCAGAATGAACCCTAACGACGATCCCGAGTGGCAACTACGCAAGACAGCTCAACGGACAAACTGCGGGGAATCGAAGACCTGGTTATGAACCTGTCTTCCTGGACCTGGAAAATGTTTTTCCAATGTCATTGAGACACTCTCGGTGAGAGCTTTCCGAAAAGGTATCGCACGCCTCAAACGGACGCTCGATTCGATCAAAAGTTAGAAAGATTCCGATCGGACATCGCATTGCTCAGAGTGCACGTACTTTGAGACGACCAAGCCGGGAACGTGGGCCCCACCTAGGGGAGCCGCAGCTCTACTTGCAGCTGCCGCAGGTAGAGTGGAGGCTCCCTGGCCTATAAATAAACATGCGTTCATTTGAAAAAATTTGAAAACGCAGCGAAGCTCTGGCAGTTTGATTTTCTGACTTTTACACTTTTTCCAAACGCAAATATTTTCACTCCAAAATGTAGATATACCCATATACTACCACATATCAAAAAACCACCTGTAGATTTGGACGTTTAAAGCCTATGATTCTGCAAAAAGCCCGTAGTGCAGGCTATTGTAAGTATTTTTACGATCAGCAAGTTGCTATTACTACTTTGCACTGTTTTACACTTGCACACGAAATTTCACTTTCTAAATATGCCCAAAACTTAGTTCCGTGGCCATTTTCATCAAAACTTGATACATTTTTGTACATAAACTCCGTTTCCAGCATTTATACAACTCGAATTGACGATCTGTCAGCTCCAGTAGCTTCAATGCACTAGTACACACATTCTGGCAACTTCGCCGGACTGGGTTATCTTTCAAGTCCGGGTTTGGCCCTTTTTTGTATATACTTAACTATAAATGTACTAACATTTCAATTCTGTCAAGCCCGAATTTCAAATTCGAGGTAGTTTATCACTTTTATATATATTTACGCATATATAAGCGACATTCACCATCACTGGTACTCATATTAGTCCTGGTTGACTATATTTCTGTCAATATATATATTTATATATTTTCAATCGGCCTGGACTATTTTGTGGCCATTTTGCTGCTTTTGCACACTTCCCCATACTGGGTGCTCTCCCCAGTCACTAGGTGACTACTTTTCTGTCAATTTTAATTACAGTACGGGCACTGGCGTGAAAACCCATCGCCTTTTTTATTGCTTTCATATATATATATATATATATATATATATATATATATTTTATTTCTGTCACAGCCTGGATCATTTCATGGCTATTTACTATTTTTATAAATATATATATATATATTTCAATTCCAGTCCGGGCTTGCGAGTGAAAACTCATCGCCCTTTTACAGCTTATATATATAATTATATATATTGTTTTATTCAATTTATTCAACTGCTGCATTTAACATTCATTTGTATATGAATTTGCACTAACATATCTGCGGGCGAACTAGATTTATCCAAATCTCGCCACTTCTAGCTTTTAACGGTTCAAACAGGTCCCGACAGAACCTGGAAGCTATAATGGCTGAGATTTCTTTAAATCTAGTTATTTTTATAGTTTCAGCTTCAAAAGCAACCTCACGTCCCTTAGATCGCTATCTAGTGGGAACGAGACGCTTCGGCCGTGCGGACCGGGATATACTGAATGAATCCCTGGTTCTGGCTATTTTGGGATATTTATCTGCTTCTGTACAAATTCAATCTGTGCAGGTTTTCTAGCCACTCATATGTGAGCCTAGGAATCGTGGGATTCATGATCAAACTGATCAGAATCTGATTCCTAGGATGGACAAATTCCGATTTACAGATGTATCCTGCCAGTTTTTTTCTATAAAATGTACATGCACAGACCTTAAAACGGTTATCCGTATTTAAGGTCTCAACATAGTGAAAATATGGATTGTCGTGTCAGCGTCCCTCCGATGGTTTTCATACCCATGAGGAGACCGAGACTTTATATTTCTGTGGTCGAGGATGCTTCACAGCCCGACAAATCACCACTTGCATGCAGCCTTAAGGTTATAAAGATAAAATTGAGAGTAGCGATATGCTTCAATTCCTATGCCAGCGTAAAGGTTTGATAAAACCAGCTTTCAAAACATAACTTTCAATTCAATCAAAAGAAAAGCTTTTCAAGAAAATCAAATCAAATGCTTTTGCAAATCAAATCAAAGATTGATTTTTAAATCAAATCCAACCCTTCGTATATAGGCTCAACGAAGCCTGTCAAAGCTTTAAATCAATCCAAAGGCCCAATTTTCAAACAGCATTCACTCACGCATTCCAGTTTTAAGGGAAATATTGAAAAGATTGCGGTACCGTGTTTACACAAGAGTGGTGGGGTGCCTAACACCTTCCCCACACTTAACCAAGCCCCCGAACTCAAAACTCCGATTTCAAAACTCCGATTTCAAAAGATAAAGTTTCGATAGTGTCCAGCAATTGGGCCGCTTTTCAAATCAAATTCGGTTGAGTTGGTACAACCATTTTAAGAACTACCAACTGGCGACTCTGTTTAAATTAAATCGTCGACATATAAACATGTTGGCCTCTTTCCTAAAAAACCCTTCAAAACCTTTTTTGCAATAAAAAGAATAAGGGTAGAGATAACTTAGGAAGATTGATTTGAGGAAAACCGGGTTATAAACCGACCCTCGGTATTTCTTAAATTTTCCAACATCGACAGGTGGCGACTCTGCTGGGGACAGTAGAAGGCTTAGGCCGCTTCCAATCTTTTCAAACATTTCCCTTTCAAAACTATTGAATGCGTGAAATCCTGCGTCTCCACAGTCAATGGATGAGTGAATGCTGCGTCTTTCATTGAATGTATGAATGCTATGCCTTTACATTAAATGAATGAAAATGAATGCTTTAGTGTTTCGCACCCATATTAGTGCTTCACACAAACTGTTATTACATGCATAAGCGGTGAGGCCGATGTATGTGAATGTATGTTGTGTGTTCCTCCACTAGGAGGCTAATCCGGTCGGTGATAAGTAAGGACTCTGGGGACGACTAAGTCTCCGGGGCTACCTCCTGAAAGTGCACCACCCAGATTCGCTCCAGTTGAACGATCGAATTATCTTCTCTTCTAGTAGATTGCGATGCTCTGGGAACCTTCATGCCGAAATAAAAGCAGCGAGAGTAACCTAGGATAGGTCAGCTTCTGATCAACTGAATCTGACTGGATGCTTCTTCATGCCTTCCTCTTTTAATTCCATGTCAAGTATCCAATTACTGAGGAGCACAATGTAAATGACAATAATGAAAGATTTACTTTCCTGTCAAATATCCTGTCATCCTGCCATTAAAACAACTAACCTCAATTTTGTAGGATAAACTTAAAAAACACATGCATCCAGTCATTACCTACCACAGGATACTGACACGCCTACGTTTTGGTGTAGGTAGGGAAAAATTGGTCCCATCACCAGATCAAAGGCCAGAAAAGCACCCGGTCCATTTACGGACATGGCTTCAAGTGCTTCACCAGAATCCACCTTTGTGTCTAGGGAAGAATTTGAAGGATTGAAAAATCAGATAGCCGAGCTAGCCGGTTTCCTTCGAGAGCAAAGCAATGCCTTCAAAGAGAAACAATCTCAAACTCATCTAGAACCAGGAGCATCTAGTAGTGGTGCTAGCGGTCAAGATACAGAAAAGGCAAAACCTCAAATCCTTGGACCCCAGAACCAGGATACAATCAACAAAACTCTGGAAATCACCATCCTAGGCAAAGAACAGGAAGCTGGTGACATTTTCAAGAAAATCCAACAAATATAAGAAATCTTCCGGTCAATCAAAGGGACTAGGGCATTTGGCAGTGCCAACTACTCAGATCTATGCATATTTCTCGGGGCTCGGTATCCCAAAAAATTTTAAATCCCTGATTTTGAGAAATATGACGGATTAGGGGATCCTTATACACACCTGAAAGTCTTCATCGGAGAACTCGGATCCTATGCTGAGGACGAGAAACTTCGAATGCAGCTATTTCAGAAGAGTTTAACTGGAGAAGCCAGAGCCTGGTATGCCCGTCTGGACAACTCCAAAATCCACAGTTGGGAAGAATTAGCCCATGCCTTCCTCAGCCAGTACAGTTTTCAATCTCAGCTAGCTCCAGATCAGTATCAAATTACCAAAATCAAGAAGAATAACACTGAATCATTAAGAGAATATGTCCAGCGATGGAGATGAGTCGCAGCACAAGTCACCCTAGCCATGACTGAATCTGAAATAGTCATGACTTTCATCAATATTCAAGAAGCTCCTTATTATGAAAGGGTCCTAGCAGGCATAGGAAAACCTTTCTCTGAAATGATCAAATATGGCGAAATGGCCGAAATGGGACTCAAGTCGGGGAAAATAAAAGACCTAACGGCACTTGAAGCTGTTGCTGAGCATATCCAATCCAGAAATTATGGGAGTAATCCCCGGAGGATCCACAAAAAGAAAGATGAAGAAGTTTTCTTGGTGTTACAAGGACAAAATTCAAGCAGTAATTCGAACAATACACCCATTCAAAGGAGGAACTATACCCCTTTCCAAGCTGCAACACAGCCTTCAAATCCTTCATTCCAGAAAAATATGGAGGTCAGACGCAAAAGGACTTTCACCCCATTAGGGGATTCACTCGAGAACGTCTTCAAACTGCTGGCAGCTCAGAAGAAGATTGGCCAACTCCTTCCTCTAACTAACACTAATGCAAGGAACTTTGACCCTAGCAAGAAATGTGCTTATAATTCCGGATCACCGAGCCATGACACCCAAGATTGTTGGTCCCTCAAGCACAAAATCCAAGTTTTGATTGATAGCGGGGAAATTGTGGTCACAAAGCCAGATTAACCGCATGTCCAAGATAATCCTCTCCCACAGCACAAGGAGGAGAGTGTCAACATGATCAACACTTCAAGTGGAGAAGGATCCAAATACCTCCGCTATATTAAAAAATCAACTCAATCCAACAACATCAGCCCAATGAGTTAGGAAGCTTTTAAAAAATAATTCCTGATAGAGCAAGAAATAAAGTCTATAAAGGAACAAATCGAACAGTTGGCTGAACTGGTCGTCTACCAACATCAACTCACCAGAAAGATGTTGAAGCAAATCTATCAATCTATTGGCAGTTTCTCTCCTCCAGCAGAAGTTAATTCCAATTAAGATCATAGCTGGACTTGTGAGCTTACACCCTGGACTGATAAGGGGATCAAAGAAGCAAGTGTTCAAACAGGTAGGAAGTTCCTATTTCAAAGGAATTTCACCAATTTAAACCAGTCAATGGAAGAAATCCTGCAAATGATGATCAACGAGGGAATGGTTGAAAACTTGCTACCTCCGCTGAACCCTCAATCCAGAAAATTCAAACCTAACCAAATATGTCAGTACCATTCCAACTCTCCTGGCCATGATATAGAAGAATGCTGGGCACTTCGTAACCTAATTCAAGACCTGATTGAGAAAGGTGACCTAATCAGAGGAGATCAAATCCTCGACATGACAGATAAAGATAGCCTCTGGATCCCCGATGCATGGTATCAGGACACAGTGGCTGTCATATCCTGCGATAAAGAATTAATCATCACACCCCTGGTACTGACAGGTAAAGGGGTCCAAGACAAACAAAATCTTATGAAGGTGGCTGCACCTCAGCCTCTAATTTTACCCTTCAGGCCTCAGTATCAAATCCTCAGTCTGAAGAAGGTCCCATGGAACTATGGGGACATTGAAAGCTCTACTTCAAATAACATTTTCGTCCTGTCAAAGGATAATCCATTGTACCTGCCTCAGCGGGTGATTAAACCAGTTACCAAAGCAAAAGAAAGGGTGGCTGAAGAAAAGATAAAAGAGTTCCTCAAAAAGATGGGACACAATGAAATCAAGATAGTGCAAAGCTTGAAAGACGCACCCAAGCAAATATCCATCCTGGACTTGGTCCTATCATTAGAGGATCACCGTAACATCCTAGTGAAGGTTCTAGAAGAAGCCCATCTACCACACACGGTAGACACAGAGAAATTCCGTCACGTGATAGAACACATTTTCAACAACAATGTGATTTCCTTCACAGACGATGATATCCCGGCTGAGGGAAGGGGCCACTACAAGTCCCTGCATATAGCTGTTATGTCCTCCGGATACGTGATCGAAGGAGTGCTTATTGATGGAGGATCTTCCCTCAACATTTGTCCACACGACACGTTGGAAAGAATGAAGATCAATCCAAACCGGATCAAAGCCAGTCACATGGTTATCTGGGCTTTCGATAGATCTTGCCGCCAGTCTATGGGGGAAATCGAGCTTCCTCTAGAAATTGGGCCACACACCTTCTATGTATCTTTCTAGGTGCTCAACATAGCCACCGAATATAACTTGTTGTTTTGCAGGCCATGGATCCATATGGCTGGGGCTGTTCCATCCACCCTCCATCAGAAACTCAAGTACATTATCAACGTCAGCCTCATCACAGTGAATGCTGAACCAGAATACCCTACCCACATACATGGGGACATGCTAGTGATTTGCCTGGACGCCGGGGTTGAGCCTGCAAGTTGTTAAGCTCTCGAGGTGAGCGATCTTCAATATCTACCGATTGGGGCACCAGCCCTGAAGCCTAAAATTTCCACTGAAGTAATGATAGTGGGCCAAGAAATGGTAGCTATGGGTTTCCAGCCTGGAGAAGGGTTAGGAAAGAACAAGCACGACATTAAGATGCCAATTCAAATCCCAAGTCAGATAGGAAGAGCAGGATTAGGATACTTATTCGGATCCAATCATCGGAACCTACACAAACATCCCAAGGCTCATGCCTCCACAATTCTGCTCCCAGACCTCACGAGTGCCGGATGGATGAAACCTGTGAGAAAAATCCATATTGCAGTATCAGCCATGCTGTTCCCTTCGGTCATACCTGTCCATGAAAGGAAAGCCCTCAAATCTGAGGAAGATAGCAAAAAGGGAAAAGAAAAGATCCTGTACGAAGGACGGAAACCCGTTTGCTAATATGAAAGTCATTATTAACCACGAAGGGATGAATGATGAACTCCCAGATAGATACGATGAAGATCGTGCTCACTTTCCTCCCGGCAAATAGAGGAACAATCCCCAGAAAAGCCTCGACCATACTCTAAAGGATGTCTCAGTTGTCATTCAAGACGAGACGAACGAGCACACTTCCAGCATCATCCCTATCCATGAGGATCTAACCCTGGACAATTGGAGCAGTGTCCTTTTCCTCAGTCAAAAAGGGTAAAGGGGCAGACAGTCAATCTGCCCTTAATCATACTTTTATTGACTGCTTACTTTTGATTGCACAGCTAGAGCAGTAACTTTTGTCATGCTTTACAAATGCTATGTGTATTTAAGCAGTTGTATATATTAATGAAAGCATTTTTGTTTTCAGGACCCAAGCATTGGATATGTGTGTCTCTGCTGATGAGATGCCAACCTGTCAACATAACTCCAACCGTAATGCAAGATTGAGCTTCAACTTGACGGATCTGGATTAAGAGGAGGAAGATGACTATGAGGTGCCTGAGAAGATCAAGGAATGGGTTTAAGACAAACCCAAACCAAACCTCGACCAAACCTCCACCATCAACATAGGAACCTCCAAAACCATCAAAGAAATCCAAATAGGTTTAGACCTCACATCGGGTCAAAAAGCCAACCTGATCAAATTCCTAACACAGTATCAGGATATATTTGCATGGTCGCATGAAGACATGATTGGTCTATCCACAGACATTGTCATCCATCGGATGCCCATTAAAGAAGGGTTCAAACTAGTCAAACAAAAGCTCAGACGATTGAAACCTGAGTGGAGTCTCAAAGTCAAAGAAGAAATCGTTAAATAATTCAAAGCCGGGATTATCATGGTATCAACATATCCTGAATGACTATCAAACATAGTCCCCATACCTAAACTCGAAGGGAAGGTACGAGTCTGCATGGATTATCGGGATCTAAACAAAGCCTGCCTCAAGGACAATTTCCCGGTACCTTTTATCCACATCCTGATTGACAATACTGCGCAGTACGACATGTATTCCTTCGTAGACTGCTTAGCTGGTTACCATCAAATCATGGTTGCTGAAGAAGATCGGGAGAAAATAGCTTTTATCACTCCCTGGGGAACTTTTTGCTACCGACAACTATCCTTCGGCCTCATCAATGCCGGAGCAACGTATCAGCGAGCCATGATGGCCCTCTTTCATGATATGATGCACAAAGAAATAGAAGTCTATGTTGACGACATCATTATCAAGTCTCGGAGGGAGGATGATCACATAGACCATCTCAAAAAGCTGTTCAACAGGTTGCGCAAGTACAACCTCAAGCTAAATCCAGCTAAATGGGCTTTTGGCGTCAAGGCGGGCAAACTGCTAGGATTCCTGGTGAGCAATCGGGGCATATACCAAGATCAAAGCCATTTCTAAAATGCCCGTGCCTCGTACAGAGAAGGAGATACGAGGATTCCTAGGAAGGATCAACTTCATAAGTCGATTCATTTCCCAGCTCACAGCAACTTGTGAGCCCATCTTCAAGCTGTTAAGGAAGAATTCCTCCATCAAATGGAATGAGGACTGTCAACAAGCCTTCCTTGCCATCAAAAAGCAGCTTGTCGAAGCACCTGTTTTGGTACCTCCAAGGGATGGAGTCCCCTTATTCATGTACCTGTTCGTCAATACCAATGCCATAGGCTGTATACTAGGACAGAAGGATGATAGTAGCAAAGAAAGAGCTATCTACTACATCAGCAAAAGATTCAGCAGTGGGGAACAAAAATACACCCTAATTAAGAAGACATGATGTGCATTAGCATGGGCCGCCATGGGGTTGCAACACTATTTACATGGGCACACGACGTATCTCATATCCCGTATGGATCCACTCAAATACGTATTTAACAAACCAATGTTAAATTGTCGACTGTCCAAATGGCAGTTGATTCTACAGCAGTTTGACATTGTCTACGTGACTTAGAAGTCTATCAAAGGCCAAGGCATTGTAGATCAATTAGCAGAAGCACCTTCAGGAGGGTTCGAGCCCCTAGAGACATATTTTCCAGATGATGGGATTATGATAATTCAACAACTCTAGTCAGAGAATACAGTCCAACCATGGAAAATGTATTTAGATGGAGCGGTACACATGGAAGGTTCCGGAGCTGGGGCAGTCCTTATCTTTGGTACAGGTGATCAATATCCTATGGCTACCAAACTTTAATTTGGCAACACCAACAACACGACCCAGTACAAAGGCTGTATACTGGGGTTGAAACTAGCCCAATCCATGGGTATCAAACACTTACTGGTCTTTGGAGATTTCGAGTTGGTCATCAGACAAACCACCGGCAAGTATCTCACAAAAGAACTTCATCTGCTGCCATATCATCGGCAAGTCCTCAAAATGTCCCAGGAGTTCGAAACAATAACCTTCGTCCACATTCCTCGGGGTTGAAATGACTTTGTCGATGCACTGGCAATGTTGGCTTCTTTAATCCGCATATCCAACAGGAGCGGGTTTCCCAACATCCAGTTCACAAATTAAAAAGCCCCAACGTACGGGAATTACATTGGAGAAGTATTAGACGAAATACCTCCTCTCAAGAAACCTTTGTTTCAAGACATCAAGGAATATCTCCGTGATGGATCTATATCCGCTGGTGCAAGCCAATCAGAGCGAAAATGGATTCTCAAGATGGCCATGAAGTTCTATCTAAGAGGAGATGCACTTTATAAAAGGGATGCTGGAATAAGCCTGTTAAGATGCCTCGACAAGGAGAAAGCCCAAAGACTAATGGATGAAGTCCATGGCGGAGTCTGTGGTCGACACATGAGCGGCCATTTGCTGGCCAAGAAGATAGTCAGAACATGACATTACTAGATCTCGCTAAAAGCTGATTGCGATGATCACGTCAAGAGATATTTTCAATGCCAAACACATGGAAATGCCATCCACGCTCCTCCAAATGAGCTGCACAACATGAGTGCACCTTTTTCTATGTGGGGAATGGACGTGATAGGTCCAGTCGAACCCAAAGCCAGCAACGGTCATCGGTTCATCTTCACCATGATCGACTACTTCACCAAATGGGTTAAAGCAGCCTCTTTTCCTAAAGTCACAAAAGAAGTCATCATCAGTTTCATCAGAAACAATGTCGTCTGTTGATGTGGACATTCGGAGGTGATCGTATCAGACAATGCCAAAAACCTAAACAATCAAATGATGGTAGAACTATGCGGCAAGTTCCACATCAAGCATCTCAACTCTGTCATCTATCAGCCCAAGATGAACGGTGCTGTCGAAGCGGCCAACAAAAACATCAAAAAGATAATGCAGAAAATGTCCACCAATCATAAGGACTGGCTTGACCTGCTACCTCTCACCCTGTTAGCCTACAGGACGTCAATGCGCACCTCTACTGGGGCTACCCCCTATTCACTGGTCTATGGCATGGAAGCAGTCCTCCCCATAGAAGTAGAGATGGAATCTTTAAGAGTATTAATAGATGCTCAGATAGATGAAGATCAATGGTTGCAAGACCGATATCATCAACTATCCCTGATAGATGAAAAAAGGGGCCACAACCATTTTCCACGGACGGTTATACCAGCAAAGGATCGTCAGGTCCTACAACAAGAAAGTCCGAATCCGGCAATTCAAAAAAAATGATTTGGTGCTAAAGAAAATCCTGACCAATCAGGATGAAGCCAAAGGAAAATTTGCCCCAAACTGGGAAGGCCCTTTCATTATCAAGGAAGTGCTGACAGGGGGAGCCATCAGGCTACAAGAAATGGAAGGGAACAAATTTCCCCAACTTATCAATTCAGACATCTTGAAAAAGTACTACGTTTGAAGCACATGCATACCCACATCTGGATCCTATAAATCGAATCAGGTTCGACTTTTCACTAGAGAAGCCTGAACTATGAATGACCTGATCTCCCTCAGCCCGGGAGTACGTAGGCAACCATCTATGGTGCGGTTAAATCAAACAAAAATCCAAAGAACTTGCAAATCCCAGTATCAAATTCCAAAGCTCATCGAACCAAATTCAAACCTCAGATAAACTCTTTGCAAACCTCTTCAACTAGAACTACGAATGATCTGATCTCCCTCAACCTGGGAGTACATAGGCAGCCCTCTATGGCGCGGTTTGAACCTTAAGAAAAAACAAAATAATGGAAGACCTGTTCCAAGACACCGAAAACAAATAAAAGCTAAAATATTGTCAAGCTGTCTGGTTACCAGACCCATTTAAGGAACTCCCTTGACATCTCAACTGTCAGTCCATCAAGGAGAAGCTCAAAATGCATCAATAATTGCGAGTCATGACAGAAGTGTTTATGCAGGAAAAATAAAGCTAGTCTATGGACCCAAGGACAAGCGGGTTAGCAATGCCAGCATGGCATCTCTCTCTGAAGATGGAGGAGCATCTGTAAGAGTAGTCCACTTAGCCTCCATATGGCTACGAACATCCACAGTCATCTGCAAGGTGGCACTTTGGTCATTAATGTAAGCACTCATCTTGGTAACCAAACCATGGGTGTAAGATCAAAGAGCAGTACTATCAGCAATGTGGAAATCACGGGAAGTTATAGTCTCATTCCTCTCTGCAAAAGCTGCATCCTGAGAAATCAAAGTCTCCTCAATCTCAACATATGATGCATCTCTGTCTAAGCGAACCTCGTCTCGCTCCACAATGGCAGTATCTAAAGCAGAGCGAAGGTCCTCCCGCTTAATAAAACCAGTATCCAAAGCGGTCCTGAGACAATCCCTCTCAGTAAAAGCTAAATCCCTGCCAGACAGGGCAGCCAACATCTGTGCTCTAGTTGAATCTCTCTCAAAGGTCATCCTGAATAGAGAATCTGACAAAGCTGGATATGTCCCTGTGGGAATAACCGGGGGATCACTAATCAAAGCTACAGCCAAATCTGCGAACAGCTCATCCTCAGTAGGAGAATCTGGAACCTCCATGGGCTCCTCCTCATCAGAATCCGCAAGCGGAGGTAAATGAAGGTCTGCTACTACGATTGCGATCTCTTCCTCTAACCATGCAGAATACTCTGGAGAACGACCCGGATGTCTACTGGAGAACTCAGCCCTCTCCCTGTGAGTCCAACATTCATAAACTCTAACCAAGTCGGTCGGTGACATCGATGAAGCCGACATCCTCTGATCAGCAGAATCCTCAAAATGGTGCATACTTTGTCACTGATCAAACTGCTCTATAACTGCCAAGGGATGATAAGTAGTCACACCCCTCAATCCTGCCAAAGGCAAATAATCAATGCTAGATTCATGAGTAATGAAGCTGAACGGGGTCGCCATCCCTTAGCATAATAAAATTGCGAACGGATGCTCAATATCTGACAAAAATGCTAACCAGGACTCTGAGTCAACGCAATTAGGCAGACAGAAGCAGTAAACTAAGGATATCTCATGGCTAAAACATACGCATAAGGTCTAAATGATCCAATCGGTCGTATGTGTGACATCAACCACATATACAGCACGACCGAGCTACCCCAAAAAAAACCTCGCTGGATGGGTACTGCAATAGGTGAGCGACCTCAATGTCTCTGCCAAGATCATAGGGATAATGGTACTACCCTGCCTAAGGGCTCTGACTACAACAACCAATCCCACATCAAGGTGATCTAAACGCAATGGCATGTAAACATACGCCACAATGCAGTTCAACAACATGTCTATCCTGGCTGTCTACCAATCCTCTGTGAAAATAACGAAATCTCCGACGTGACGGTCGTAGCTATCAAGCTCACCATAGCGCTCTATCAAGAAGTCAAGGGAGATCACATGCCCTGAAACGATCTCATCTATGACTATGCTCTACTGAAGACCGAACAGTCGATTAAACGGTCCCCGTATATCACTGATAGCCGTCCGAGCACACGGCGACTCTAAATCCAAGCCAGTAAATCTCTGGTACTCCTCCAGAGTAGGCGAAAGCTCACACCGCCCAATGTGGAATACCTGTCTCTTTGGTACCCATAAGGGTAGGACGCCATCAATAAAGTCGTCTGGAGCCCTGAAATCTACAAGGGCCATCGAATGCCCCAACATCTGGTCAACTGTCCCCCTAGCTGGGAAGGGAAGACTATCATACCATGATCACAACGATGCAGCCACCTCTGACCGTGGCAAATGCTCTATACGTCTAACTGCAGACGTCATCATCTGGAGCACCGTATCACAAGACCGTCCAGAGGTCAAGTTAAATCCCAACTGTCTAAATGCATACACATGATACATGCATGATGACAATGATATAAACATGGTGCAACAGATAAAGATGACAGAAATATCTATAAAAAGCTATCTACTACATACATCATCCCTATATCCTGGTATAAAGAGAAAGGAATAATACGGGGAAATGGGGCACCACCACCCAGCTAATACAGTGGTCTATCAAAATGATGGCACAGACGCCGAATAGTCAAAATAGTGGCTGACCAAAAATATAGCTGCCATAATTATCACAGGAAGTCAAAGACCCCGGTATCAAACCGATCGACCTGCTCTAGATCCTCTGTTTGCACAAAGCTGCTGGGATCAGTCATATCTAGGCGGTATAAGGGAAGATCTGCCCCTGTATAACTGCTACTGAATGGATCTGAAGAGGGGCCTGCTCCAGAGCTGGATGGGTCAAATGAAGATGCCCCTGATGGATCTCGGCCAAGGTGCCTGATAAAGAAACGAGCCTGGTCCAACTCCCTGGTCAGATGTGCTATCAGGTCTGCATAATTAGGCTCTCTACTACAAGCTATCCAGTCCGTCATCATCATGAACCCCGACACCATATCTGCCATAAAATGGGTGGCACGAGTCTAAGACCCAATAGTGCGAGGACTCCATAACCTGTAGAAGGCTTCCTGGTTGTATGGGCCCTTTGATAGATAAAAGCCGTCTATACCCTCCAAAGGGATGTCTGTCAAAGGCACGAACAATGGCCAATGATGCCAAGCAGAAGGAGCAATGGGAATGCGGATCTCCCCTGTAACGCTCTGAATGGCACGCTCTCCAAGATAGAGCTCCCAGCCTCCCTCCGTCAACATAGGGACTCTGCGGGTCGATAAGTGAAACTCCTGGTCAGTGGGGAAACCTCCATCAAATCCGACGGTCAAGTGCTCGGATGTGTACGACGTCCAGGTGATCTAGGCCACTGTCAAAAGCTCCAACTATAGACGGGCATGAGTGAATCCCTCAGCAACAGGGACCTCCGTCAAAATGGAGTGGTGCCATCTCCGTCCACGTGGATAGGTCTCCAGACCTAATGCTGAAACATGCCGTAGGCAAGGAAGCCTCGTAAATGCCCAAAGCTATCAATGCAAATATCAAAAGTCCTCAGTGACCAAGACTGCCAAAAATAAGTGCAAAAATCAAAAAGGTACAGAAAGATGTACTCTCCAGCAAAAACTGACAGAATCCTAACCAAGTCTCTGTCACACCCTCCAAAAGTAGGCGCATGCCCCGGAGAAAATAGGCAAAGGTATAGGAGCCCCAATCAAAATCACTGAGGCGCTCTACATGCTGAGTGGCGCTGATCAAAGCAAAGGACATCGTCGACGAGTTGTCCACCACAAAATAACCCCTGATGATCGATAAAAACAATCGCCTCATAATGCGATCTCTAGCCCTCCGATCATCAGGCGGAGGCAACTGTAAAGTCCCATCCTGGATCGGATTGCCCGACCCTTGAATGCCAACTGAGGGACCCCCAATAGGGATCTAACTGCGGTGGACGAAATGTCAGAGACGACAGGCACTATCACGTCCTCAAACTCAATGCCGGTGATAAATCTCCAGTCCATAGGAGTCATCATCACCTCGTAATCAAGCAGATGAAGGGACTGAGTCTGGTGGAACCAGTGCTCAGACAAAGCCCTCATATATCCCCAAGGGCAATGGCGGGGCAGGATCGAGAATAAGGCCTGAAATCCCCAGCCATCCACGATCTCCCCGTAATCCTCGTGCAGAGTCTGATAGAGGGAGTGCACACTAAACCAGTTCCCTCGAGGCTGTGTCAAGCCAGGGACCTGCATCAAAAATCAACCCATGTCAAAACATGTGCCCCAAAAATGGCTAGAAGACGGGAAAAGAGTCTAGAGAGAAGAAAAACTTCAAGTCACCTCGTTGGCCTAAAGATATCTTGAAGGATGGCGACTCAAATCGCCCAGCAACTCCTGTGTCTGCACAGCAATGCCCGGGACCTCCGCACGTGGAACCTGAGCTGGAACAGGAGCAACAAAAGCAGCCTCCTCGTCATCAATGTCAATGGGCTGCTCGTCCTGTGCTGGACATATCCTGCTCTCTACCAATCTGTGAGGCGTCCTAGCTGGACGGGCCTGTGGGATGGTAGAAATCCTCCTCCGTCTAACGCCTGATGAAACCCCTGTAGAGCTGTCGGGTTTATCGCGATCTATCGCATACCAGTACTCGAAATCACCTCAGACAGGGTGTGGTAAGCCTAAAACCTGTGGCTTATTAATCAAGCAGTCCAGCATATATATTTAAGTCCTAAAACATGCATGGGTCAATCAAAAATACCCCGCACAGCCAAAACTGCATGTTTTCAAAATCCCAAAAGCTTAAAACCTGCATTGGGTCAGTAAAAAAGCTCCCCACAGAGTCAAAAATGCATGCTTTTCAAAACCTAAGATTTTGGAAAAATTTCTCCAGGATTTTAATTCCTCAGGCGAAAACTTCGCGAGCCATAACTGAAATATTATTAAATGTTCCATCTTGTCTTAGAATCCTATCATTACGCGTTTCTCAGAATTTCAAAAATAATTCCCGAACAAAAATGAATGAATAGTGATTTTTTGAAAATTTCTCGAAAAACTTTTATTTTCGTCTTGGAAATTCAAATAATTTAATTCTACCACATAGCCAGAATCCTAACCACATTCGCACATTCTAGGTCATAGAATGACATTTAAACACGTAACACATAATATAATTAATAAAAATGTATTTTATTATTTAATAATTCTTTAAACTAAATTTCTGTACAATCCGATTTTCTGGGTTATCACATTCTTCCCCTCTTATAAAAATTTTATCCTCGGAATTTATAAAACCACATCCATACCAAGATGCTTTATTCTTCTAACCTAATCTTACCTCTTCTTTTTATTTTTGTTGAAAAATCTCAGCATAGTATTTCAATTAGATATTTACCTAATTATTCCTTCTTATTATCTCTTCAACATCCTTTTTCCTAAGGATCATCATCTGTTGTAATCATCATGTGTTAAACATCATGACAACTATACTTATAATCTCTCGGGATATCACATTCACCCCTTCTTCTAAAAATTTCTTCCTCAAAATTGTTAACATACTCTTCTTCTCAACTTCTCTTCCAAGAAGTTCTAATCTTCCCCACATTTAAGAATCTTCACAATTTACAAACTAATTATGAAGTTAAACGAATGACTAGGAATATAAAGATTCCTTTAAAACATTTTGTTGAGGGGTCCTAAAAATCATGAACTCTTGAACTTGATTTATCAGTATTTATCGCAAACCAATTCCTTGATCGGCATATTTACCATCACAAAGAAAGTAAACTACCTCTTGCATACGTAGGTGATCAACCTATCGTATAACCCCAGATCGCTAGGTTTGTTCACCTCAGACTTATTCATTCAGATTCCGCACCAAAGCAATTTGGTTTGGCATAACCTTTCAAAGAAAGCTTGATTTCTTTTAAATATGACATACAATTCGTCCAGCCAACTCAAATAGCTTAGACCATATTTGGACACCAATTTGAAACATTCGTTTAGTCAAATCAATTGACATCAACCACTCCTTTAAATTCTTTCACAATAATTCAAAACGTTTAATGACGTCATAATACCGTACTGTTTCACAGCACGTTGAGGACTTTGTTAGTTTATGACTTCGTCATTCTACATCGTACCATAGTTGGTTGATGATCCTAATATTACATCAACCACTAGGTTCAATTGTATTAATAACTCCATCTTTTTACCATCTATGCATCAAATGAACTGATAATATAAAATTTATTTTGATATTTCAAATCAATTTCTATCTAGCCGAAACGATTATCTTAGACATACAAAGAATAGTTCTTTTAAAATCCATTGGTTCACAAAAGTTTGAACCAATATTCTTTTCTTAAACATGTACATTTTAGCACGATGTTAATAAATTTCAAAATCTAGCATAGCTAGAAGACTTGGAATTTTCTACTTCCTTCTTCTTCCTTCATTGTTATACTTGTGACAATCCTAAATTCTTCTAGCACCTTAAATGCTACTTATACTAAAAATAACTTGTTTTCAGTCTAAACATTCCTATACCTTAGTATAGTTCATCAACTTACCACACTATATGTGTTCAGGAACTTTCCACAACCATATGTGTTTAAGAACTTATCTTCGCAATATGTAATACAAGAACAAATCAAGGACTTTTCGTACGCTTAGAGGCTCAGAAACATAGCATATAACTATGAGTCACAAACTTTTTATAAGTATGAGTTTTAAGAACCCGCACCTACGTTATCATTCTCTAACTATCCAAAATGCACATGAGAAAAGATTCATCTTCTCGCCATATACATATTGATAGCACTACCATACAACTTCTAAAATTCTGCTTACCTAATACGAATTTGCTTTAATTAGTATTCTATCCTTTATAACTCTTCATAGTTCTTCTGCTCGTACTACTTCCTAGTACCATTCCATTATAGCCTTTAACTATAATTCATCCATCGTTTAATAGAAAATCTGTTATTACGATTTAATATGATCATGTGGTGATCTTCTTCATTAATCGTTATATAACGATTTCCTTACCCTTACCTCTCAGATTATAGCCTTAGGTACCCATACCTAAGGTTTATAACCTATCAGCTCTGATACCAACTTGTGACGCCCCGAAATCCGGTCTATCTTCACACCCAGATTTTGTACATCACGAGTACATCACACTCCATATATACGTCATTATATCATAAAGAATAACAACATATCTATTCAATTCCCAGGTTCTATTACCTTAAAACCTTCATTTATTCAAATAATGATAATTACACTATTCTTTACTTCTTACAGGAATGACTTTCATCCGCCACCAAAGATACATAATAGTTCATTAAACTAATTTATAGTTTAATAACTAATCTACATTACAAGTCTTGGCTTGAGTCTTCACGCCCATTCATATCACGAATGACACTTCATCAGGACACCGGTCAGCTTGATCTTTATGGGATCTTTAAATTCATTCTATCGTCGTTCGCTAAAAATGTTTTTATTTAAAATAAGTGTGAGCATTCAATTGCTCAACAAGTCATAGTAGTTGAAAAATAACAACTCAAGAATCACATATTCTTTTAATCTTCAATAACCGAATAATGGTTATGAAGCAACTCGAATAATAGGAATACGATCTGATTCCTATTTTTTTTAAAACATTCATCACATTTACTTTATCATACTTCTATTCTACTACTCTTTCAATAACATTTAGTTTGGCTAGAATCATTTGCACAGATTTAACAATAACGGTTCATGAATAAACAGAACTTTTAATATTGAATAGTTCAATCATAGAAAAATTCATTTCATAGAAACTCCGAAGTGTTAAAATTTTGGCACAGGGCCTCATACATTCTACCGCCTTGTACAAATATCACACACTTGTACATAGGTAAAAGTTCTCTAGTTCAACATCTGTGAAGTTTAAGAAACTAGCATTCATATAAAAATGAATGAAGTTAGGAAACTTGCCTTAGCGCTGCATTCTGCTAAAGCTATACCGTTCATCGAAATCCCTATATAGCATATAAGTAATAACACATACCAAATAGTCATATACTTGATTTTTGCATTGGTTTAAACTTTACTTTACTTCTTATAGTTCGCGTTCTTATAATCTAAGTTTACGTGACCAACCTCCATCTTCATTTCTTCAGTTGTTATGACATACGGAGATGTCACAACCTTACGATTATATTTTATGATAATTTACATTCTCATCTTGTTCTTATAATATTTACACATAGCACACATCGGGTCTTTAACAGTTTACAATATAGTATGCTAAGTGGTTTTCCACAAACAACCAACAAACTAGTTTCCCATTTTGTCTACACTGTCTTTTACAGCGAGTTAGATCGGTTGCTAGTTCTTATTAACCGTCGCTCTCTGGCGGAATCGTTTAGCCCAGATACTATATATCTACCATTACAGACTACGATTGTACCACAACTCAACCATAACTTATCTGAACCATTAAAACTATAAAGTTTGTTAAGTTAAACGTCCGGTGTATTTAACTTGGAATGTTATTCGAGTTATTATTGTTAATTTAGCTTGTTCAACGTTTACACGTTATTTAATACTCTTATTACTCTTCGTTATGGCTTTCTTGATGATTATACATCTTACTTACTACATTCGTCAACGTCTAAGTCATACAACCAATGTATACTTAGAACGTTTGCCCGACGCGAATACGATTCACGAGGATCATTTACATATTCGGCGTTCACGTCGTTCGTCTTTTAAACCTTCACTCAACCTTTACTTAAGGTTTTAATCACTTTCAATAGTGATTCATTACATGAACATTACGTTCATGGTCATCTCTAAATATCTAAGTCAGATTGTTCGCTGTATGCTACGACCGATCGTCCATCGCAATAACTTTGCGTTTACAACATCTATACGCTTTATACTTAACTTCCATTACAACATTATAACATTGGAATGTTATAAGTCACCATCGTCTATGGACTCACAACATAGCAATCCCATAAGTTCATTTCACCGCGAATACGGTCCCCGAATATTGGTTACATACTTTACGTTCGCATTCCTCGACTTTTAACTCCCGTTAATTCTTACCGTTTAACCTATACTAAAGGTTTAAATCACTTGTTTAAGTGTTATCTAATGTGAATTATACGTTCACTATCCTTTCGTACACATTCCCCAAAAATTAAGCAGTTAAAAACTCATTTCTGGGTTTTCCCCTGCACCTGCGTTGCGGCGCTAGTCTCCCCTCCTTTGGTCGCGCTGCGGCGCCCCACTTGCAGTGGCAAAACTCCCATACTAGCACTGCGGCGCCGCCTCCCAATGCATAACTGGCGATGTGGCGCCAGTCATCTAGAAAATTTACCCGGTTAGGCGCTTCGGCTCCAGCTTCTTAGGCATAGGTGGCGTTGCGGCGCCGACCCTGAGCCTTAGAAATTTTTTCCAACTTTTGGATTTCCCGAGCTCGTAACGCAATCATTATAACTCGGAATTGGCTCGTTCCAAAGCCATTAGTTCACATATCTCATATTCTACGATTCTATCCAGTCAGACTCAATTTTTGAATCCGTTGGCGATAAATTTGTTGTTTCTTCCATTTTAACACATTCATTAAACGTTCGTGAATGTTAGACGCTCATTTCTTCGTTTTAAGTCTGAATTCTACCGTTCTTGCTCCCATAAGTCTTAAATACCTCATTCTATGACATGCCATTAAAAACTATGGTTTTTGAGTTTAACGGCGACTTTTGACTTTAATTCTGGGAAAATTTACGATTTTGACGATTAACTTCTAATCTCGTAACTTTCGCCATAACTTCGTTACTCGAGATTTTTACTCCAAACCAAATGGAATCAATCCATTGGTTATTCATCTATGATTTTAACCATCATAAACATCTAAGTTTTAATAGCTTTCTACTTTAAGTTCCTTAACCATTCAATTATGGTTTAACTTATTCATTAACAATCATTTCAAGGTTTTAACTCATTTCTTCATTAAATTCTTAACCATTCAATTATGGTTTTACTTGTTCTTGGTTATTAGTGTTCTAAAGTCCACTAATATCCACCTTATCACTTCGTATTATACATGCTTCCCCAAATATCACTTCTCTATCAATTTAAATATTGAAGGAAGATTAAAATTCAAGGTTTAACACTTATACCTCTTGATGTTCTTGAGTTATTGACTTTTTATTCTTGACAAAAATCCTACATAGCTTCTTTGATTCTTGGATTTCTTGTTATAAGCTCTTCACTCTCTCATATGCTAGTTGGTGATTTGCAAAGCCATAAATAACTATCTAAGCTTCTCTTATATAGAATTTGCAAGAGTTAGGGTATAAAGGTCATTATGAAAACCTCCTCAACCCCCCATGTCTTGCCCATGTCTCCCACATGTTACCATGTGCACCACATGTACTACCATGTCCTCCCATATGCTACCATGTGCCCCCCATATCTTCCCATATAGGTTGCCCCATGGGTTTTACTCACCTGATGACCCATCAATTCGACCCATGGGTTCGGTTCTTGGTTTGGGCTTAGAGTTAATTCACATTGGGCTTATCTTCGGGCTTGATTTAAATTATCAGTGGACCTCACTCATCATCCAGTTGGGCTTGACAATTGCGTAAGTCCAATATTTAAAGTCCATTAAGACTCATCGTATTCTTATCGTATAATTCTCGTATTCTCTTCGTATATATTTCGTATGATGTTCGTATTATACGTCGTATTCATCTCGTACCATACTTAATAACTATTATTATACTCATAATCGTTATGTATAATAATCCTTATTATTACACTTAATCATTTCTTCTTCGATTTCACTTTCCCTAACCCTTAAGGTTTTAAATACTCAGACGAAAACTTCGCGAGCCATAACTGAAATATTATTAAATATTCCATCTTATCTTAGAATTCTATCATTATGTGTTTCTCGAAATTTAAAAATAATTCCCGAGCAAAAACGGATGAATAGTAATTTTTTAAAAAACTTTTATTTTCGTCTTGGAAATTCAAATCATTTAACTCTAGCATATAGCCAGAATCCTAACCACATTCGCATATTCTAGGTCATAGAATGGCCTTTAAACACATAACACATAATATAATTAATAAAAATGCCTTTTATTAATTAATAATTCTTTAAACTAAATTTCTGGACAATTCGGTTTTTCGGGTTGTCACATTCTTCCCCACTTATAAAAATTTTATCCTCGGAATTTATAAAACAACATCCATACCCAGATGCTTTATTCTTCCAACCTAATTTTGTTGGGTTTGCTAGAAACATAAGCATACAATCAAATTACATTAACGCAACGGAATGGATGAAAAATCAGATTTTAAAATTTCTTACAAACCTTTAACCATGATCTTTCTTGTGCATCAATTATCAGTCAATACATAGAAGGAGAAGACGGAATTATACCTTTGAAGATCTAAGCTTCCTCAGGTACAAGTTCTACTCCTTTGATTCCTTTGATTCCTCTGTAGTGGCTCCTTTCCTTGATCAATCTCAGCCACCTAAATGTTTGGCCTCTAACGATGATCCACCAAGGAAGATGAAGAACTCAGGAAGAATGATTATTTTCTATCTCTATAGAATATGTGTACTCCCAACCCTTGGAAAAATTCACGTACCTTATTTCTGATATAAGACTCTCTTATATAGATATTAGGTTAACCCTTCTAATCCAATTAGAATAGGATTTTATTTAATTAATTAATTAAATACTTTTAATTAATTTATATCCTAATCTTATTAGGATTGAGAGAGAGAGTACTGATATTATATTAATTCCAAAACTCCTTTAGAATTAAAATAATAATAATAATAATAATAATAATAATAATAATAGTAATAATAGTAATAATAATAATAATAATAATAATAATAATAATAATAATAATAATAATAATAATATTAATAAGACTCCTCTTATTAATTTATATTTAATATTAAACAATAAACATTAAGCTACTTAATTTATTCTATCACCATAGATTAAATTAATTACACTTAATGCATTATTACTATAATGCCATTTTTTCTTAAATAATTCTTCTTCCTTTTATGGTGTGACCCTTTAGCTTCTCCATATTAAACCGGTTGTGAATAAATCAATTAGAACAATTCTAATCTTATTTAAATAAATAAATTAAACTAATAATCTATTTAAATAAATAACATTTATTCTATAATAGGGATAAGCCTCTCTAGCGATCAACGACTTTCCAGATAATATAGATTTCAACATTAATCATAAAAGAACATGTGAGTTAATAGTTACCGTACAATTCAATCCTTCCACTATACAATGTCCCAATTAAATATAAGACATGGATTTACTGTCAAGTCTTATTTTATTTAATCATATGTATTTCGATTAGAAAATGCACAACTCTAAATAATGCAAATTAGAAACCTCTTTCTAATTTCATTCCACCTTGGCCAAGGATTCCTAGGTTGTCATTTAACGAATCACATAGGACATATCTCCTCTTTTACTAGAGGTGGTAGATTCTTTATTGATCATAAATTATCTCCATAGATAACTCATTATACCCAAGCATATCCTATATATACCTTAAAAGGCCTTAAGGAATAAGTCAAAGCATAATTTGTTACATACAAGATACTATGATGATCTCAAGTCCAAGGATCACTTGTACTACTATCACATTAGAAATTCCTATTGACAGACGAGTAAAACTCCATTAGATATTCCATAGCGAGTTATGTTTAGTGAACTTATTCTCCAATAAGCACCTACATACTTGCTTTAGTGTCTCCACATAAATGACCATGAGATCAGTCATTCTCATCTAACGAGCAAGCAACATATGTACCAATCTATCCGAATTTACTAATTTCCATTTTAGTAATCCCACGATTGGGAACTATTTTAGTTTTTAAGCTTTCTAAGAATTTAGATCTGATTAGCATGATCTCATCATGATTCTAAAATCATTGCTTAAAACTATGGGTTATTTATATATTATAAAACAACACCATGTAGATAAATAAATGCCTTAAATGAATATTTTATTAATAAATAAATACGATTGTTTACAAAGTATGTGCTTTATCATCATACATGATTGGCTTGTATGCACACTACTATCAATCTCCCACTTGCACTAAAGCCAATCGCCATGGAATCTCATACCCATCTTCTCTAAGTGACAATCAAACTGTTGTTGTGTTAGAGTTTTAGTAAATGGATCTGCAATGTTGTCTTGAGAGTCCACACGCTCTAAAGTGACATCTCCTCTTTCAATGATCTCCCTGATCAAGTGAAATCGCCGCAACACGTGTTTGGATTTCTGATGAGACCTGGGTTCCTTAGCCTGTGCAACCGCTCCGGTGTTGTCACAGTAAATGGAAACTGCTTCTCCAATGCTAGGAACCACACCAAGTTCAGTTATGAACTTCTTCATCCAAAAAGCTTCCTTTGCAGCTTCACTTGCAGCTATATACTCTGCCTCTTTCACTGAATCAGCAACTGTTTGCTGCTTGGAACTCTTCCAACTCACTGTGCCTCCGCTCAAGGTAAACACATACCCTGAAATAGATTTACTGTCATCTTAGTTTGTTTGAAAACTTGAGTCCGTGAATCCTTCGAGTTTTAATTCAGACCCACCGTAGATAAGAAAAATATCTTTAGTCCTTCTCAGTACTTTAGGATATTCTTCACTGCCTTCCAGTGCTCTTCTCCAGGATTCGACTGGTATCTGTTAGTTACACTAAGTGCATGAGCAACATCCGGTCTAGTATATATCATATAGTACATGATAGATCCTATTGCAGAACTATAAGGGATCTTACTCATATGGTCTCTCTCCTTAGGTGTCTTTGGGGCCTGTTTCTTGGAGAGATGTATTCCATGGCTCATTGGCATGAGACCCCTTTTGGAATCTTCCATGCTAAACCTCTTTAGCATCGTATCAATGTACGTTCCTTGGGATAAGCCGAGCATCCTTTTAGATCTATCTCTATAGATCTTTATCCCCAAAATATAGGATGCTTCACCCAAGTCCTTCATGGAGAAGTTTTTAGATAACCAGATTTTAATTGATTGTAACATAGGAATGTCATTCCCTATCAGTAATATATCATCAACATATAATACAAGGAATGATACTACACTCCCACTAACCTTCTTGTATACACATGGTTCATCCTCATTTTTGATAAAATCAAACTCTTTGATTGTCTCATCAAAACGAATGTTCCATCTACGAGAAGCTTGCTTCAACCCAAAAATGGATCGTTGTAGCTTACAGACTTGATTTGTTCCAACCTTTGAAATAAATCCCTCTGGCTGTATCATATACACATCCTCCTCAAGGTTCCCATTGAGGAAGGCCGTTTTCATGTTCATCTGCCAGATCTCATAGTCGTTATAAGCTGCAATCGCAAGTAAAATCTGAATGGACTTGAGCATAGCTATTGGTGAGAAGGTTTCATCATAGTCAACTCCTTGTCTTTGTTTGAAACCTTTTGCAACTAGTCGGGCCTTATAGGTCTCTACTTTCCTGTCTGCTCCAGTCTTTCTTTTAAAAACCCATTTACACCCAATAGGCTTAATGCCTTCAGGTGGTGAAACCCAAGTCTTTACTTGGTTTTCATACATATATGGAGTCCATTTCGGATTTCATGGCTTCAAGCCATTTCCCAGAGTCTTTATTACTCATAGCCTGTTCGTAATTCAATGGATCATCTTCATTCATGATGTGTACCTCATCGTCATCCTCTATAACGAATCCATACCTCTCAGGTATCTTCGGTACTCTTCCAGATTTACGAACAGGGTGTGGTATAGTAGGTTCTTCAACTTGGTCAGGTACCTGACTTTGATCCGTGGTAAGTTGTGGTTCTTGAATTTCTTCATGGATAAACTCCTTTTCCAAGAAGGCAGCATGTTTCGCAACAAACACCTTTTGATCTGTTGGATGATAGAAATAATACCCTAAAGTTTCTTTAGGGTATCCCACAAATCTACACTTATCGGAATTAGTCTGTAGCTTATCATTTTCAAACTTTTTGACATAAACTGGACAACCCCAAGTCTTAACATGCTTAAGATTTGGTTTTCTCCCCTTACACATCTCATATGGAGTCTTTGGGGCGGATTTGGTAGGTACCTTGTTAAGTAGGTATGCAGTCGTTTCTAGGGCATATCCCCAGAAGGAAATTGGAAGGTCGATAAAACTCATCATGGATCGAACCATGTCCAACAGTGTTCGATATCTCCTTTCAGATACTCCATTTAACTGTGGTGTACCTGGAGGAGTCCATTGTGAGATTATACCATTTTCTTTGAGACAATTGAGAAACTCACTGCTTAAGTATTCTCCAACTCGATCTGATCGATGTATCTTTATACTCTTGCCCGTTTGTTTCTCTACTTCACTTCTGAACACTTTGAACTTTTCAAATGATTCTGACTTGTATTTCATTAAATACACATATCCAAATCTTGAGTGATCATCAGTGAAAGTAATAAAATAAGAATACCCACCCCGTGCACTTGTTGTAATAGGTCCACAAACATCCGTGTGAATCAATGCCAACAACTCTGTAACTCTTTCTCCTTTTCCACTAAAATTAGATTTAGTCATTTTACCCATAAGATAAGATTCACAAGTTGGATATGATTCATAATCGGATAGCTCTAGGAGCCCATCTTTATGCAACTTGGATAATCTTGTTTCATTGATATGACCGAGTCTACAGTGCCACATGTAGGTATAATTAATATTATCTCTTTTTCTTTTCTTAGTTTGATTAGCATCAAAAAGAGCAATCCCATGACTATAGCTTTCAAAACGATGCGTACATCTCACACAAGTCTTCATGTAGGGAGACCTTATTATTGTTTCATTGGTTCCCTCAAATTGTCAAAGAAAGAGGTGATTAGGTGTCTTATAACTTCTAGTTTGATTTGCATCAAAAAGAGCAATCCCATGACTATCACGTTCAAAATGATGCGTACATCTCACACAAGTCTTCATTTAGGGAGACCTTCTAATTGTTTCATTGGTTCTCTCACATTCTCAAAGAATGAGGTGATTACGAGTCCTATTTTTTTGTTCTAGTTAGATTGGCATTAAAAGGAGCAATCCCATACATATCGTGTTCAAAACGATGCGTACATCTCACACAAGTTTTCATTAAGAGTGACATTCTTATTATTTTATTGGTTCTCTCAAATTGTCAATTAAAGAGGTGATTAGGAGTCCTATGACTTCGTTCTAATTTGATTAACATCAAAATAAGCACTTAATCCCATGACTATCGAGTTCAAAATGATGCGTACATCTCACACAAGTCTTTATTTAGGGAGACATTCTTATTGTTTTATTGGTTCTCTCAACTTGACAAAGAAAGATGTGATTAGGTGTCTTATTAGTTCGTTCAAGTTTGATTAACATCAAAAAGTGCAATCCTGTGACGAACGGGAATTTTGTAATTTATTTTAAATATTAATTAAATTAAACAAATTTTTTTCCTGATTTATTTATTGAGTTAAATAAATATTTGATGAAATTGTGGTAGATTAATTTAATTAAATGTGTTACATTAATTAAATTAATGTGGAATAATTTTATAGTTCAAAGTGTGACTTTAATTGAGATTATAAAATTAAATAAGTTGTTATTGTTATAATGTTATCCTAATTAATTTAATAATTAATTAGAGATTTAATGATTTGTCATAATTAATAAATGAGAATTTTCATTATGTGATGATTTGATTTGATGTGTAATAGTATCTTTTATTTAATTTAATTTAAACGATATTATTTTATTAATTAAAGTGTGATAAATAAACTATATAATAAACATTTTAATTAAAATAATGGGAAAATGAGTTAATTTGGATAAACCAAACAAAGCCTTAGGAACATGGGAGCAGTTAAGGCCCTGATGCGCTTAACTGCTACCCATGATTCCATCGATTATATCATTATATGTAGAAGTTATATATCAGACTTCATAATTATATTCATATCAGTTAGACAAAACTTAGAGAAAAAGAGAGAGAGTTTGAGAGAATTAGAGATTGAAGAAGATTTGTAGAATCAAAGAAGAGGTTTCTAACAATCTAAACAAGAATGCAAGCGGTAATTTCTTAATCCCAACTTTTAATTTTACGTTATTATGTTTTCTCCTTGGAAAGCTATTTGAGTTCTCTGTAAATGAACTTTTGTGACTAATGCATGAGATAGTGATTTGTATGTGTTAATAGATGCTTATAACATATTTTATATCAATTATGAACTGTTTTAGAGTAATCAAATCCATGTAATCATGTTTAAATTAGAGTTTTGTAGTTTATAGAGGAATATGTTTGAAAATGGCTTATATGTACAAAAATTCATTCTTCATTGTATATTAAACTGTAAATTGATGATTGATTATGTTTATGCATGTAAAATGAAGAGAACGAAACTTAAACGGACTGATTCGCTGTTATAGCGAATCTGTAATGTATGATTTCATGAAAATTGACGAAACTATGAAAAATATCAATAACATGAAAATTCTAATTTGATTGTTTATGTAATTTAAGTTGTTAAATGCATGCTAAGAATGTTAAATAATGTTACTGTTAAGTTCAGAATGTATGGGTAGCATTAAGTTTGATGTTTGAGTATGATTTTGGCTTAAAATGGCTTTTTCTGTATTCTTTGCGAACTCTGTTAGACCTCACTGGGTTGCATCGCCGCAACGCCGGTTCTATGAAGAAACTGGGCACTGCAGCGCCAGGCCAAAGCTGGTTGACGTGTTACGGAGCCGAAGTGTCGGTTCTGTGAAGGAACCAAGCGCTGCAGCGCCAACCCAATGACTTGTTGACGTAGGCTCGGCGCCACAGAGCCAGTCCCCATTTCAAACTGGGCGCTGCAACGTCGGCTAGCAGAATGGCCCAGAGAATTTTATTTAAGTGTTCAAAGTTCAGAAATATAATTTAAAACCTAATGTAATGAACATGATAACATGATAATCATATATTGAGATGTTTAAATAGATTATTAACTTGTTAATGATGTTTTATGTGATTAATTGATAAGTTAAATATGTGGTTTAAATTCGTTATTCGTGACGTCTAAATATGTGATTAAGAGTTAACATTTGTGGATTCAATTAATATAATCAGATCCAGAGTTATGATAACATACTCGAGGTGCTAGTTATGTTGTAATTAATTTGTGTTGTGAATGTAAATGGTATGTAGGATTAATTAGAGAACGTGATTTATAATTGTAGCTTTCACACGAGGCAAGTTTTCTATCTCTGATTTGTTATCATTATGCAAGTTTCTTAACTCTACTTTTAATTGAGCAAGTCTATAAATCATATTCTTTCATTAAATAAGTTCTTACTTTTGTTTATTCAAGTTCATTATTACATATGAGACGTTTTAATTCTTTTAAAGAAATACTTCAGTTATACAATGCTTATTCAATTGTATACCTTTGAGATTCATTAATTGAGTTAAGTATCACTTTTATTGTTAAACCTTGAATGACTAGCAAACCCTTCTTGATTCGAATAGTCCATAGTTGATGAGTGTTCTAAATTCTAGAACTAGTATTGAGACTTATTCAAACCAAACTTCCTTTGGTGCGGACTCTGATGTAAAACTGAGATGAACAACCTTTTATAGGGGATTATTTACGCGTTATTGTTGAGATGATGTGCATATACATGGTACTAAGGGTTGATCCCCCTAAGTACGAGAAGTAAAGTCCATATAGTCTTACGACTGTTAAAGGTTTAAAGTAGAAATAATTGATAATCTGGGGCATAGTTCTTGGGCTTGTGACCTTTAGATATACTTTTGATTCTTGTATTCATTTCTTGATTCAAAAGTCGAGCTTTCTATTATTCAGAACTCATTGATTTCTCGCATTTTATTATTGTTATTATATTGTTATACTTGTGGGCAATTGTTGCTCACTCTTGCATAATAACGTTGCAGCTAAGATTGAAAGAACTGACGAGCCATCCACTAGTAAGGGAAAGGGCAAGGCAAACAAGTGATGAAGACTTGTTTATTTATTCGAGAATGTTTTGTTTAAGACTTATGATATTATGTTTAAGACTTAATTGTTTATTTATGTTTTCGCATTGATGTTTAAGGTTAGTTAACTGGTGATTGATTCAGTTATGATGTTGTAGCCCTTTAAGGGGAGGATTTCTATTTTAATTATAAGTTGTATTTATTATGGGTAGATAGATGTGTTATTATTGGACAGTGAACACCAAATCCTGTGGAATTGAGTTACCCGGATTTGGGGGTGTCACAAGTTGGTATCAGAGCTGTAGGTTATGAACCTTAGGTGGGGGAAACCTTAGGGTAGTAGTCTTTTTAAGAGATTGATAACATAGTGGCTATAAACTCCAATCGAGTTCTAAGAAATGAATTCCTTAATTCATTGAAGATAATAAAAGACTTTATGTGCTTATGCGATAACTTATGTGCTCGCTAGTATCGATTAGCATCACGTAGTAACTAAAGACTTAAAATTTTAATTGTCAGGATGTCGGATGTTGGAGGATCCAGTCAGCCTAGGGAGGTTGAACTCCGAGTGGCTAGAGAAGAGGAGCCCCGAGACATTTATATCATCTGGGAGCAGTTGGTTCGGAGAGAGCCATTTCCATTGATCACTGTTGTGAGTTAGAAGTATGAACCAGTATTTGATTTAGAGGAGGACTTTGAGGAGATAGAGGTTGAGGCTGAGGCTGAGGCTGAGGAGGAGGAGGACCCTGATGAGTTTCCAACAAACTCTATCAGTGCCGAGATGTATGACGAGATGTATGACAGTAACATTAAGTTAAAGGTGTTCGAGAATTGAAGAAGCAGACAGTTGTACAACGAATTACTATAGAGCAGAAGGATGGCAAGATCGAGAATCTTGATATACGTCTTGGAGACGTGGAGTGGAAGTTGGTTCATGTAGAGAACCAAAATGAAGAGAAGTCAACCGAGATAGAGAAATTGAAGAGTGACTTGCGAGAGGAGTCGACGAAGCGTGCTAGAGCAGAGGACGCTTGGATGAAGGCTTCTCGACGTGCAGATCTTGCCGATGATGATGATCGGGTAAAGAAGGCTAAGATTGAGGAGACGAACTACACATTCTAGACAGCGATTGATAGGGCCAAGGATCGAGTTGTCTACTATCTAGTGCAGTTCGAGGACTTACTTTGGTACATGTTGGATCATAGGACGATGTTCCGTATTATGGAAGAGGAGCGCAGAGAAGCTATTCGATGTCTTAGTAGGCCGTGATAGGAACAGTATGAGTTATGTAAATATTTCATGGTAGTTAATAATGTAAATTCCAATGTGATTATAAACAATGAAATATGATGATTTAAATCCTAAAGATTCTTTATCTCGGGATAGTTGATGTAAATAGCAGTGATGTTATCTTTCGTATGTTTAAAACTTATGAATGAATAAAATATCAGAGTTTATTTGAGATGATATGTGTTAGGTGATATCTTATAGTATTTAAGTTAAGTCTTAAATATGTAAGAAATTTAGTAACGATCTAATAAGCGTATATCTTAAATAGAAACTTGCCGCCAAGAAGATGCCCAACCCGTCAACCAGCTCAGGAAGGATCAACAAATAATAATAACAACAACGTTGATGCCAACGCTAATCCTGTTTAGCAGTTGGTGAACATGTTAATGGGAGCACTTTCCAATCAGCCGCAAGCTCCACAGAACACATTGTTAAGGATTTCAAGGCGGTAGGACCGCTAAAGTTCAAAGGATCCATGAACCCAATCGAAGCTCAAACGTGGGTAATGGAGATGGAAAAGGTACTTGACATCGCAAGGGTCAACAAAGATCAGAAGACCGCCTTTGCAACGTTAATGCTGAAGGCAGTGGCCAGCTACTAGTGGCAGGCGAATAAGGTCCGGGGAGGACAAGGCGTAATCATCTGGGAAAGGTTTAAGGAGATGTTTTTAAAAATGTACTTCCCGACGAGCTCACAGAACCAGATGGAGGTTCAATTCCTGGAGTTGAAGCAAGGTAACATGTCTGTGCCGGACTATGCTGCAAAATTTAAAGAGTTGGCTAGGTTCGCAACTTATCAGGTGAACACATATGAGAGAAAATCTAGAAGGTTTGAATAGGGATTGAAACCCCAGTGTATAGCAAAGTGTCAATGTTCCAGTTGAACACTTTTGCGGGAGTGTTGGAGAAGGAAATCATCGCAGAAGGTGGACGCGATGCTCTGACCTAGTACAATCAAGAGCTTAAGAAGAAGAAGAATGAAGGTGAAGGTAACAAGGCTAGTGGCCGTAAAACTGGTGGAGGCAGCAGTTCGAAAAGAAGATGGAATGACAGTGCGTCGACTAGGAACTAGCAAGGGAATCAGAAGAAGAGGGTGGTGTTGGGTTTGTACGAAATCGTGACGCAATCAAATTGCAAAAATTAGCGAAAACATGGTATATCAGAGTTTAAAAAAATTTCTACAAAACCATTACCCGGATCATCCTTTATGCAAATTATTAATTTAAAACGATAAATAAGAAGTTATGGAATCATACCCTTGTAGAACGAATCTTCCACAGGTACTAGTTCAACTCCTTGTTCTTCGTGATCTCCTTGAATTTTTGGGTTAGATTCCTTCCTTTGATCAACGTTAGCCACCCAAGTGTTTGGCCTCTAGAGGTGATCCACCAAGGAAGAGGAATTATCAAGAAGGAGGGTGTTTGGCTAAACCTTAGTTTTCTATCCTCTATAGAAAAGGAGTACTCTCCAACAATTGGAATTCCATCAACTGATATCTATTATAAGACTCATCTTATATAGATATTGGTCAATCCTTCTAATCCTATTAGACATGAGATTTCATTTAATTAATTAAACTCCTTTAATTAATTTAGGTTTCCCACCACATTGGGAATAATTAATTAAATTTATTTAATTAATTTGTCTCCTAATCTTATTAGGAATAAATGAGAGTACTAATATTAAATTAATTACTAAACTCTTTTAGAAATTAAAATAATAATAATTGTAATAATATTAATAATACATCTCTTATTAATTTATATTTAATATTTCCAAAATATTAAATATTAAACATTAAATTATTTAATTTATTCTATCACCATAGATTAAATTAATTATACTTAATGCATTATTACGATTATGCCATTACCTTCTTAAATAATTATTCTTCCTTTTATGGTGTGACCCTTTAGGTTCTCCATATTAAACCGGTTGTGAATAAATCAATTAGAACAATTCTAATCTTATTTAAATAAATAAATTAAACTAATAATCTATTTAAATAAATAACATTTATTCTACAATAGGGATAAGCCTCCCTAGCGATCAACGACTTTCTAGATAATATAGATTTCAACATTAATGATAAAAGAACC
The DNA here is from genome assembly GCA_020205555.1 of Panax stipuleanatus. Classification (NCBI taxonomy): domain Eukaryota; kingdom Viridiplantae; phylum Streptophyta; class Magnoliopsida; order Apiales; family Araliaceae; genus Panax; species Panax stipuleanatus. Next base: position 49,525 of record JAINUT010000630.1, on the reverse strand, counting down.
TATGAGTAAATAGTTACCGTACAATTCATTCCTTCCACCGTACAATGTCCCAATTAAATATAATACATGAATTTACTGTCAAGTCTTATTTTATTTAATTATATGTATTTCGATTAGAAAATGCACAACTCCAAATAATGCAAATTAGAAACTCCTTTCTAATTTCATTTTACCTTGGCCAAGGATTCCTGAGTTGTCATTTAACGAATCACATAGGACATATCTCCTCTTTTACTAGAGGTGGTAGATTCTTTATTGATCATTCATTATCTCCATATGTAACTCATTATACCCAAGCATACCCTTTTATATACCCTAAAGGACTTTAAGGAATAAGTCAAAGTATAATTCATTACATACAAGATACTATGATGATCTCAAGTCCAAGGATCACTTGTACTACTATCACATTAGGAATTCCTATTGACAGGCGAGTAAAACTCCATTAGGTATTCCATAGCGAGTCACGTTCAGTGAACTTATTCTCCAATAAGCACCTACATACTTGCTTTAGTGTCTCCACACAAATGATCATGAGATCAATCATCCTCATCCAATGAGCAAGAAACATATGTACCAATCTATCCGGATTTACTAATCCCCTTTTTAGTAATCGGAACTATTTTAGTTTTAGTGCTTTCTAAGAATTTAGATCTCATTAGCATGATCATCATCATGATTCTAAAAGAATTGCTTAAAACTATGGGTTATTTACATATTATAAAAACAGCACCATGTAGATAATTAAATGCCTTTAATAAATGAATATTTTATTAATAAATAAATAAGATTGTTTACAAAGTACGTGCTTTATCATCATACATGATTGGCTTGTTTGCACACTACTATCAATCTCCCACTTGCACTAAAGCCAATCGCCATGGTATCTCATACCCATCTTTTCTAAGTGACGATCAAACTGCTGTTGTGTTAAAGCTTTAGTAAATGGATCTGCAATGTTGTCTTGAGAGTCTACACGCTCCAAGGTGACGTCTCCTCTTTCAATGATCTCCCTGATCAAGTGAAATCACCGCAACACGTGTTTAGATTTTTGATGAGACCTTGGTTCCTTAGCCTGTGCAACTGCACCTGTGTTGTCACAGTAAACGGGAACTGCTTCTCCAATGCTAGGAACCACACCAAGTTCAGTTATGAACTTCTTCATCCAAACAGCTTCCTTTGTAGCTTCACTTGCAGCTATATACTCTGCCTCTGTCACTGAATCAACAACTGTTTGCTGCTTGGAACTCTTCTAACTCACTGCGCCTCCGTTCAAGGTAAACACATACCCCGAAATAGATTTACTGTCATCTTGGTCTGTTTGAAAACTTGAGTCTGTGAATCCCTCGAGTTTTAATTCAGACCCACCGTAGACAAGAAAAATATCTTTAGTCCTTCTCAAGTACTTTAGGAAATTCTTCACTGCCTTCTAGTGCTCTTCTCCAGGATTTGACTGGTATCTGCTCGTTACACTAAGTGCATGAGCAACATCCGGTCTAGTACATATCATACCGTACATGATAGATCCTATTGCAGAAGCATAAGGGATCTTACTCATACGATTTCTCTCCTCAGGTGTCTTTGGGGCCTGTTTTTTGGAGAGATGTATTCCATGGCTCATCGGCATGAGACATCTTTTGGAATCTTCCATGCTAAACCTCTTTAGCATCACATCAATGTACGTTCCTTGGGATAAACCAAGCATCCTTTTAGATCTATCCCTATAGATCTTTATCCCCAAAATATAGGATGCTTCTCCCAAGTTCTTCATGGAGAAGTGTTTAGATAACCAGATTTTAATCGATTGTAGCATAGGAATGTCATTCCCTATCAGTAATATATCATCAACATATAATACAAGGAATGAAACTGCGCTCCCACTAACCTTCTTGTACACACATGGTTCATCGTCGTTTTTGACAAAATCAAACTCTTTGATTGTCTCATCAAAACGAATGTTCCATCTACGAGAAGCTTGCTTCAATCCATAAATGGATCGTTGCAACTTACAGACTTGATTTATTCCAACCTTTGAAACAAATCCCTCTGGCTGTGTCATAGACACATCCTCCTCAAGTTTCCCATTGAGGAAGGCCGTTTTCACGTCCATCTGCCAGATCTCATAGTCGTTATAAGCTGCAATCGCAAGCAAAATCCGAATGGACTTGAGCATAGCTACTGGTGAGAAGGTTTCATCATAGTCAACTCCTTATCTTTGTTTGAAACCATTTGCAACCAGTCGGGCCTTATAGGTCTCTACCTTGCCGTCCGCTCCAGTCTTTCTTTTAAAGACCCATTTACACCCAATAGGCTTAATGCCTTCAGGTGGTGAAATCAAAGTCCATACTTTGTTTTCATACATGGAGTCCATTTCGAATTTCATGGCTTCAAGCCATTTTCCTGAGTCTTTATTACTCATAGCCTGTTCCTAATTCAATGGATCATCATCATTCATGATGTGTACCTCATCGTCATCCTCTATAATGAATCCATACCTCTCAGGTATCTTCGGTACTCTTCTAGATTTACGTACAGGGTGTGGTATAGTAGTTTCTTCTACTTGGTCAGGTACCTGACTTTGATCCGTGGTAATTTGTGGTTCTTGAACTTCTTCAAGATATATCTTACTCCCACTGACCCCTTCATGGATAAACTCCTTTTCCAAGAAGGCAGCATGTTTCGCAACAAACACCTTTTGATCAGTTGGATGATAGAAATAATACCCTAAAGTTTCTTTAGGGTATCCCACAAATCTACACTTATCGGATTTAGTCTGTAGCTTATCATTTTCAAACTTTTTGACATAAGCTGGGCAACCCCAAGTCTTAACATGCTTAAGATTTGGTTTCCTCCCCATCCACATCTCATATGGAGTCTTTGGGGCAGATTTGGTAGGTACCTTGTTAAGTAGGTATGCAGCCATTTCTAGGGCATATCCCCAGAAAGAAATTGGAAGGTCGGTAAAACACATCATGGATCGAACCATGTCCAACAGTGTTCGATTTCTCCTTTCAGATACTCCATTTAACTGTGGTGTACCTGGAGGAGTCCATTGTGAGATTATACCATTTTTTTGAGACAATTGAGAAACTCACCGCTTAAGTATTCTCCACCTCGATCTGATCGAAGTATCTTTATACTCTTACCCGTTTGTTTCTCTACTTCACTTCTGAACTCTTTGAACTTTTCAAATGATTCTGACTAGTATTTCATTAAATACACATATCCAAATCTTGAGTGATCATCAGTGAAAGTAATAAAATAAGAATACCCACCCCGTGCACTTGTTGTCATAGGTCCACAAACGTCTGTGTGAATCAATGCCAACAACTCTGTAACTCTTTCTCCTTTTCCACTAAAAGGAGATTTAGTCATTTTACCCATGAGACAAGATTCACAAGTTGGATATAATTCATAATCAGATAACTCAAGGAGCCCATCTTTATGCAACTTGGATAATCTTGTTTCATTGATATGACCGAGTCTACAGTGCCACATGTAGGTATAATTAATATCATCTCTTTTCCTTTTCTTAGTTTGTTCAATTTGAAATATATTTTCTTGTAAGTCAAGTGTATAAAGTCCATTTCGCAAATTTCCAACACCATATAAAACATCGTCTTTATAAATAGAACAACTATTGTTCTTTATAACAACGTTAAATCCTTCCATATCCAATACAGAAATTGAAATAATATTTTTAATAATATTCGGAACATAATAACAATTATTAAGATAAATGGACTTGCCCGAAGGCATTGCTAAATAATAAGTTCCTACAACTAATGCAACAACCTTTGCTCCATTCCCCACTCGTAAGATCACCTCATCATTGTTCAGCTTTCTACTTCTGACCAGTCCCTTCACATTATTACATATGTGAGAACCACAGCCGGTATCCAATACCCAAGTAGAATTTTGACTTTCTGAAAAATTAATTTCAATCATGAACAACCCTTGATTGGAAGTCGAAGCTTCTCCAAGCTTCTTCTTTGCCAGAAACTTCTTGCAGTTCCTCTTCCAATGACCCGGCTCGTTGCAATGGAAGCACATTCCTTTGCTAGCTGGATCAGATTTCTTTTGTTCCTTTATGTTCACTTTGCCCTTGGTCATCCGAGATCTAAAGTGCTCCTTAGATATCTCATATTTAGCAGTCCATGTTTTCGTGCTGACGCTGAAGCTCGTTATTCATGGATGCGAGCATAATGCATTGAGCCACAGATGCATCATCTTGCCACTTTACAATGGTGGCAATCTCTTCCTCAGAGACTGTTTCTGGAACAGTTCCAGGGACAGGTGAGTTTAGGACATAAGAAATCTTTTCAGCAGTGAGAACTATTCTCAGATTTCTTAGCCAGTCCGTATAATTCGGCCCGGTAAGCTTATTAGCATCAAGTATGCTTCGAAGTGAAATTAGTGATTTTGACATTTTTAAAATTCTGCATATGAAAAATAACATTTTAGCAAACATTCATTTTATTAATTTTGCATACCAAAATAAATTTAGGTCTTTATTTTAAATTGGTATCTCCCACTATTTTTATCAAACTATATTACCCTCACTTATATAATTTGGCAACATCTAATTAAAGATTTTCTAGTGAGAATAAGGATCCCATTTCAAATGTATATAACCTTGTGGATAGCACAACAAGCGATATACAAATAAATAGGTAGACAACTCTTGTCAATTACATCACCATATAACTCCTTTTATTTTGCCTCTTAAATCATAATGGTCAAGTGTGTGCACATCCGAACTAAAATGATTTAAGTTAAGTCCAGCCTAGCACTTCCATAAATTCCAAAAAGAAAAATGTTCGTCCTTGTGGATAGCACAACAAGACTAGATCGTTCAATTTTCTTGATAAGCATCAAATGTGATTAATTAACATCTTAAATACGCAATACTCGCCTTGTGGATAGCACAACAAGCTCATATTAAATATTTAATACTCTATTAATTTATCATGCTAGAAGGCGACGTTCGATATTCCAAATATCATTTGAACGCTTCGGACTTAATATTATTTCTTTGAGGGGTTTGTTATTATTTATCTCATATTGTTTAGCGCGCATGCACATATATACATAAAATACGCGTTATTTTATTAAACATGCGAAGCATGCTTGCATAAAATATAATATATATAATATTTAGCATGCAATATAAAATATTATATTCTACCCGGATTGATTATGAACTTTTATTCTAGTTTGGTTCGCTAGAGCCACCAAGTGAACTAAAAAGGCCAAATCTAGGAGTGCAAGAATTTAAATTTAAATATAACTATTACATTTAAACCCGGGCTCCATACAAACGGGTCTTCACGCGCTCCTTGCTCCTTGGTCTCCAATTTCTTCAAGATAATTCTAACTATTTCTATTACATTAAACTATTTAATTTAAATAGAATCCTTGATCAGCAATCAAGGGGAAGTACATAGGAGGGAGATAGAATTTTACATCAAGAAAAAAAATTAGAGAAGACGAGGTACACAGACCCCATTTAATAAAACCCATTCATTCAAGCATTCAACTAAAATAAAATCGAATCACATTGGTCAAATAGTCCATAATCAATCCCTATTTATTATCATACATATCACCATATATATCAATAAATAAATATTCATCTCATGAATTAAAATATTCCATATATATATGAGTATCATTTAATGGGCAATTTTAAATTGCATGAAATCCAATTTCAAGATTAAAATAAACTCTTTATTTTAATTATAAAATTATTTAGAATATAATATATAAATATATCATATTTATTTTTTAAAAAGAAGTCACCTTCTTTTATTAAAAGAGTCCTGCAGGTTTATTAAAAAAGTCCTTTCCTGATGGGTCACCTTCTTTTTGGAGTAAAAAAGAGACAAAACCTTTTCTTTGCAGAATTCAAGATTAGCACCCAAAAAAAGAAAATTGTGATTCGTCCCAAAAAAAAACGTCATTTTTTTTTCTTAAAAATAATAATTTTATACAATAAAATTATGCCCAATAAATTATTTTAAATATATACCCATATGTATATGAAATCAAAAATAAATTAATAATTGCATAAAAGTTTGGCCCTGATGCCACTGTTGGGTTTGTACGAAATCGTGACGCAATCAAATTGCAAAATTTAGCGACAGCATGGTATATCAGAGTTTAAAAAAAAATTCTACAAAACCATTACTCGGATCATCCTTTAAGCAAATTATTAATTTAAAACGATAAATAAGAAGTTATGGAATCATACCCTTGTAGAACGAAGCTTCCACAGGTACTAGTTCAACTCCTTGTTCTTCGTAATCTCCTTGAATTTCCGAGTTAGATTCCTTCCTTTGATCAACGTTAGCCACCCAAGTGTTTGGCCTCTAGAGGTGATCCACCAAGGAAGAGGAATTATCAAGAAGGAGGGTGTTTGGCTAAACCTTAGTTTTCTATCCTCTATAGAAAAGGAGTACTCTCCAACAATTGGAATTCCATCAACTGATATCTATTATAAGACTCATCTTATATAGATATTGGTCAATCCTTCTAATCCTATTAGACATGAGATTTCATTTAATTAATTAAACTCCTTTAATTAATTTAGGTTTCCCACCACATTGGGAATAATTAATTAAATTTATTTAATTAATTTGTCTCCTAATCTTATTAGGAATAAATGAGAGTACTAATATTAAATTAATTACTAAACTCTTTTAGAAATTAAAATAATAATAATTGTAATAATATTAATAATACATCTCTTATTAATTTATATTTAATATTTCCAAAATATTAAATATTAAACATTAAATTATTTAATTTATTCTATCACCATAGATTAAATTAATTATACTTAATGCATTATTACGATTATGCCATTACCTTCTTAAATAATTATTCTTCCTTTTATGGTGTGACCCTTTAGGTTCTCCATATTAAACCGGTTGTGAATAAATCAATTAGAATAATTCTAATCTTATTTAAATAAATAAATTAAACTAATAATCTATTTAAATAAATAACATTTATTCTACAATAGGGATAAGCCTCCCTAGCGATCAACGACTTTCTAGATAATATAGATTTCAACATTAATCATAAAAGAACCTATGAGTAAATAGTTACCGTACAATTCATTCCTTCCACCGTACAATGTCCCAATTAAATATAATACATGAATTTACTGTCAAGTCTTATTTTATTTAATTATATGTATTTCGATTAGAAAATGCACAACTCCAAATAATGCAAATTAGAAACTCCTTTCTAATTTCATTTTACCTTGGACAAGGATTCCTGAGTTGTCATTTAACGAATCACATAGGACATATCTCCTCTTTTACTAGAGGTAGTAGATTCTTTATTGATCATTCATTATCTCCATATGTAACTCATTATACCCAAGCATGCCCTTTTATATACCCTAAAGGACTTTAAGGAATAAGTCAAAGTATAATTCATTACATACAAGATACTATGATGATCTCAAGTCCAAGGATCACTTGTACTACTATCATATTAGGAATTCCTATTGACAGGCGAGTAAAACTCCATTAGGTATTACATAGCGAGTCACGTTCAGTGAACTTATTCTCCAATAAGCACCTACATACTTGCTTTAGTGTCTCCACACAAATGATCATGAGATCAATCATCCTCATCCAATGAGCAAGCAACATATGTACCAATCTATCCGGATTTACTAATCCCCTTTTTAGTAATCCCACGATTGGGAACTATTTTAGTTTTAGTGCTTTCTAAGAATTTAGATCTCATTAGCATGATCATCATCATGATTCTAAAAGCATTGCTTAAAACTATGGGTTATTTACATATTATAAAAACAGCACCATGTAGATAATTAAATGCCTTTAATAAATGAATATTTTATTAATAAATAAATAAGATTGTTTACAAAGTACGTGCTTTATCATCATATATGATTGGCTTATTTGCACACTACTATCAGGTGGAGGCTTGTTCGACCCGTGGGAAGAATCACCTAGGGGTTTGTATGAAAGGAAAGAGAGTCTGCTACAATTGTGGTCAGGAAGTCCACATTGCACAAAACTGCCCTAACCCTAAGAAGGGCGCTTGCTTCATGTGTGGGTCAAAGGACCATCTGGAAAAGGATTGTCCCAGGAAGGTATCAGGAGGGGAAGGAGGTGGTGGAAACAGAGGAACCAGCGGTGGCAACACTGTGACCATCACTGGATCGACGCTAACCAATCGACCTACCGTCAGGACTTTCAACATGACCGTGCAGAATGCAGTGCAGTTACGTGATGTGGTGTCAGGTATCATTTCGATTAATAATATTAATGCTTATGTGTTATTTAATTCGTGTGCTACTTGCTCATTTATATCCGATGACTTTGCTAAGGTTCTAAAATTGCCTAAGGACGAATTAGAATACCCTATGAACATAGAAATTGCGAATAGAGAAGTGATTCCTGTTAAGTTTGTACACAAGAACTGTAGGGTGGACTTTAAGGGAAATGTGATTATCGTAGATCTTATCCCGATTAAACTTGGGGAATTTGATGTTATTTTTGGGATGGATTGGCTATTCAATTATGGGGTAATAATTGATTGCCAAAAGAAGTGTATTAACCTTATGACCCCGTCAAAGGTTGGATTTTATGGCAGCAAGTCGCCTAGACAAGCGAGTTGTCTGATGATGATGCAGGCCAAGAAGTTGTTGAGACAAGGTTGTATAGGGTATTTAGCCTACATTGTTGATAGTCGCAAAGAGAGTCCGAAGTTAGAGGAGATACTTGTCGTGAGAGACTTTGTTGACATATTTCTGGATGATTTGCTAGGACTTCCGCCAGATAGGGAAGTAGAATTCGTGATCGATTTGGCACCAGGAACTGCCGCAATATTGAAGGCCTCGTACCGTATGGCTCCGGTGGAGATGAAGGAATTAATGGTGCAACTGCAAGAGCTATTAGACAAGAAGTATATTCAGCCAAGCGTATCGCCGTGGGGAGCATCGGTGTTGTACGTCAAGAAGAAGAATGGAACGATGCGGCTCTGCATTGATTACAGAGAGTTAAACAAGGTCACCATTAAGAATAAGTATCCGTTGCCTAGGATTGACGACTTGTTTGACCAATTAAAGGGAGCGAGATACTTCTCAAAGATAGACATGAGAAGTGGTTACCATCAATTGAAGGTGAGGAAAGAAGGTGTTCCGAAGACAGCGTTTAGGACTCGATATAGTCACTACGAGTTTCTGGTAATGTCATTTGGTCTAACGAACGCTCCTGAAACATTTATGGACCTAATGAACGGGGTGCTCAAACTATTTTTGGACAAATTAATGGTGGTTTTCATCGAAGATATTCTAGTATATTCTAAGACCAAAGAGGAGCATGTAGAGCATTTGAAGGTGACGTTGGAGGCATTGAGAAGAGAGAAGTTGTATGCCAAGTTTTTGAAATACGAATTCTAGCTAGAGCGGGTGCAATTTCTTGCACATGGGATTGATAAGGACAGAATTTTAGTAGATCTCTCAAAGGTTGAAGCTATGATGAACTAGGATCAATTGAAGACACCGTCGAAAGTGAGAAATTTTCTCGGATTAGCAGGATATTACAGAAGGTTCATTCAGGACTTTTCCAAAATTGCGACTCTGCTGACGAATTTAACTAGAAAATCAGTGAAATTTGTTTGGACGCAGAAGTGTGAGAAAAGCTTCCTAGAGCTGAAAAAGAGGTTGAGTATGGCACCTGTGTTATCTCTTTCGGATAACACAAGAAACTTTATGGTGTATAGTGATGCGTCGCATAAAGGACTAGGCTGTGTGCTTATGCTAAACGGCAAGGTCATTGCGTATATGCGTCATGACAACTGAAGGATTATGAGAAGGGATATCCGACCCATGATTTGGAATTAGCTGCGGTAGTGTTTGCTTTGAAGATCTGGAGACACTATCTCTATGGGAACAAGTGTGAAATATATACAGACCATAAGAGTCTGAAATATATTTCTACACAGAAGGATCTGAACATTCGCTAGAGGAGATGGTTGAAATTGATAAAAGACTATGACTGTGAGATCTTATACCAACCGGGTAAAGAGAATGTGGTTGTCGATGCCTTAAACAGAAAGGTTCAAGAGAAATTGATGTTGTTGATCACCCAGGAGGAGCTAATTTCAGCAATGGAGAAACTGGAATTGGAGGTGAAATATCCTAAGGAGTCTGACAAGAAACTGTTCCAGCTAGGAGCTGGTACAACTTTAGTGGATATGGTTAAGGAAGCCCAATTTCAAGATGAGGAATGTGAGAAGATTAGGAAGAGGATATCTGAAGGGAATGAAGTGAAATTCAAAATGGACAATGAAGGACTGTTAAGATTCGAGGGAAGAATTTGGGTACCGCCAGTGCCAAAGATTAAAGAGGAAATTTTGAGCGAGGCTCATAGTTCAAGGTATTCGATTCACCCGAGGAGTACGAAGATGTACGAAGATCTCCGTCAGCATTTCTGGTGGCCGAATATGAAATGAGACGTTACCGATTGTGTGGCCAAGTGCCTGACATGTCAGAAAGTGAAAGCAGAACATCAGAGGCAGAGTGGGTTGTTACAACCGTTAGAAATTCTAGAATGGAAATGGGAGCATATCACGATGGATTTCGTAGTAGGTCTTCCGACGACCCACAAAGGTTTCGACGCAGTTTGGGTTATCGTAGATCGATTAACAAAATTAGCGCACTTCTTATCGATCAAGATCAGATTCAACTTAGACCAGTTGGCAAAATTATATGTGAAGAAGATTGTTTAAAGGCAGAGAGTTCCAGTGTCAATTATTTTCGATCGAGATCCGCGCTTCACATCAAACTTCTGGAAGCGACTACAGGAATGCATGAGGACACACTTAAGAATGAGTACGACATATCACCCTCAGACAGACGGATAGAGTGAAAGAACGATCCAGACATTGGAAGATATGTTAAGAGCATGCATTATGGATTTCAAAGGAAATTAGGATGATCACTTACCGTTAGTGGAATTCTCTTACAACAACAGTTACCATGCAAGTATTGGCATGCCGCCATACAAAGCATTGTACGGCAGAAAGTGCAGAACTCCATTATGATCAGATGAAGTTGGCGAACGTCAATTACTAAGATAAGAATTGGTACAACAGACAGCCGAGATCGTTAAGGTGATCCGAACAAGAATAGTAGCTGCTCAGGATAGGCAGAAGAAAGACGTCGATCCATACCACAAGAATATAGAATTTAATCGGGTAACTTTATTTTCTTGAAAATTTCTTCATGGAAAGGAAATATCAGATTCGGCAAGAAGGGGAAATTGGGCACAAGGTTTATTAGACCCTTTGAGGTGCTGCGAAGAATTGGAGAAGTTGCATATGAGGTAGCCTTACCTCCAGCGTTAGAACACATCCATAATGTTTTTCATGTTTTAGTTTTACGACCGTATAAACCCGATTACAAATATGTTATAGAATATGAACCTTTGCAATTTGAGAAAGATTTATCCTATGAAAGTTCCTGTTCAGATTGTTGACAGGAAAGAGCAAATTCTCAGAAACAAAGTGATACCTTCTGTGAAGGTAATTTGGAGGAACCACAACGCTGAAGAAGCTACGTGGAAAGTCAAAGAACAAATGATGAAAACTTACCCACATTTATTTGCTTAATCTATGTGTAAACGATTCTAGGGACATAATCTTTGTAAGGCGATGGGTGAGAATGTAATGGGTCGAATTTATTGAATCATGATTCTGAGGACAGAATCCTTTTAAGGGGGGGGGGGGGGGAAATGTGACGAACGAGAATTTTGTAATTTATTTTAAATATTTATTAAATTAAACAAATATTTTTGTTGATTTATTTATTGAGTTAAATAAATATTTGATGGAATTTTGGTAGATTAATTTAATTAATTGTGTTACATTGATTAAATTAATGTGGAATAATTTTATAGTTCAAAGTTTGAATTTAATTGAGATTATTAAATTAAATGAGATGTTATTAATTATAATTTTATCCTAATTAATTTAATAATTAATTAGAATTTAATGATTTGTCATAATTAATAAATGAGAATTTTAATTATGTGATGATTTGATTTGATGTGTAATATTGCCTTTAATTTAATTGAATTTAAATGATGTTATTTGATTAATTAAAGTGTGACAAATAAATAATATAATAAATATTTTAATTAAAATAATGGGAAAAGGAGTTAATTTGAACAAACCAAACAAAGCCTTGGGAACATGGGAGCAGTTAAGGCCCTGAAACGCTTAAATGCTACCCATGATTCCACTGGTTATATCATTATACGTAGAAGTTATATATCATACTTCATAATTATATTCATATCAGTTAGAAAAAACTCAGAGAAAAAGAGAGAATGTTTGAGAGAATTAGAGATTGAAAAAGATTTGTAGAATCAAAGAAGAGGTTTCTAACAATCTAAACAAGAATGCAAGCGGTAATTTCTTAATCCCAGTTTTTAATTTTACGTTATTATGTTTTCTCCATGGAAAGCTATTTGAGTTCTCTGTAAACGAACTTTTGTGACTAATGTATGAGATAGTAATTTGTGTGTGTTAATATAGATGTTTATAACTTGTTTTATATCAATTATGAACTATTTTAGAGTAATCAAATCCATGTAATCATGTTTAAATTAGAGTTTTGTAGTTTATAGAGGAATATATTTGAATATGGCTTATATGTACAAAAATTCATGCTTCAATTGTATATTAAACTGTAAATTGATTATTAATTATGTTAATGCATGTAAAAACGAAGAGAACGAAACTTAAACGGACCGATTCGCTGTTATAACGAATCTGTATGTATGATTTCATGAAATTTGATGAAACTATGAAAAATATCAAGAACATGAAAATTATGTGTTCTAATTTGATTGTTTATGTAATTTAAGTTGTTAAAAGCAAGCTAAGAATGTTATATAATGTTACTGTTAAGTTTAGAATGTATGGGTAGCATTAAGTTTAATGTTTGAGTATGATTTTGGCTTAAAATGGCTTTTTCTGTGTTCTTCGCGAAATCTGTCTGTGATACCACAAAAATCTCCACATTGACTGTATTAGATTTGGTGCTCACGTAAATATTCTATAAGATAATAACTTCTATAAATCCAAAATTCACAGTATTCCAATCAGTTAAGAGTTCTTGTCAGAACCATTATCATATCTGGATACCCTCACTTGGATGTATAGATTTACGATCTTACAGATATTTCTTGCATATCAATAATTCCTATCTATCTGACATTCACAATACAAATGACAAGATTGTTCTTGGAACTGAGGAGCGACCTCAGTGCTTACAGAACTCCCAAGATCATTAAATACCCTCATTCAGATGTATAGTTCATATAGATACTATACTTGATACTATTTGATATGAATAAGGTAAAACCATTTCACTAATAACATAATAATATCTGGTTACACAGTGTTCAATTATTACATCAGAGAGATACCAAATTACATTCTTAATATAATAATTATTCGTTCTTATAAACTCACGTTTAACCATAAGTATTATTTCCTGAACCTTCGGGGTTATTCAACGCAACTGCAAAGGAAAAGAATAATAGCAAGGATGAGCTTTAAAATGCTCAACAAGTTTTAAAGAATTTCAATTTATACTCATACAGTGTCTGAATTTAACGAACATAAAGCTTAAATTATTTTCCACATTCCTAAGAGTCAAAAAGACTTATAGGAGTTCTATCATTCCTAGAAGTCATAAAAACTTATAGGAGTTCTGTCATTCCTATGAGTCACAAAGACATATAGGAGTTCTGTTCGGATATTTCATAGGAAATTAGCCTAATCATATCCTAGGAGTATGCATATCATCCTACCAGTCCAACACAATTAAAGTATATATGTATTCAGCAATATCGGTTTTTCCACAGTTAGAAAAACTTGCATAAAAATAGAAAGTTTTCACATAGTGCAGAAAAACTTGCTTTTTATCATGATCGGCTACTTAGGTTATTTGAAAGTATATTCACCACCTATATATATTATAACAATTATTAGAAATAATAGTAATTAATTTCTAATTAAAATACTAGTGTCTAGGTTGATATTGGAGTCCGTTTGGTACTTTACAGCTTTATAGAATATCTATCGAATTAGTTTTTCAATAATTTTATTAAAAAGTTTTAATATCTTATTCATATGCTTCAGATATTATTTATCATAATTTCCAAATGCTCAAAATAATTTTTAAATAATTTAATATCATTTAAAATAATTTTTAAGTTATTAATATTATTTTTAAATATTTAATTAAACATTTAAAATGATTTTTAAATCATCAATATTATGTTTAAATAATTTATTTTATTTAATAATGATTTTTAAATCATTATTATCATTTTTAAATAAATTATTATTATTTAAAATGATTTTTAAATTATTAATATTATTTTTAAATAATTTATTATTAATTACTCTTATTATTATTAATATTTAAATATATTAAATATTAATCAAATTTTATGTCAAAATATTGAAAATTATTTATTATAAATAAAAATGATTTTTCAGAATTTTTTTATATTTTTTTAATATTTTTTAATATTTATTTTTATTTTTTATATTTATTTTAATTATTTTAATTAATAAAATTAATTTTCAAATATTGCCTGTCGCTAAAGACCTTTAGCGACAAAAGTATGGCTATAGGTGTTCTTGGCTTAGCCAAGAACACGTTGGTCAACGGCTGGAGCTCGGTTTGACTCAATTTTTCTGGCAATTAACTTAGTTTCTGGGTAATCTAATCTGATGAAGTTGTAGTACTGATGTAGTAGTACACGTCCATGGTCACTTTGCTACTTAAAAATATCTCTACAAGTTTACACAATCGGTCAAATCAACTACCCTAAGGCTGCTCTTCCTTTCTGGGCTGCCCAGAAAGGTTTGGTCAACGCCGGTCAACGACCCTTAGGGGCTTATATCTTGCCGGCCGGTTAATATTTTGGTGTTCTAGTCGTCGGGCTCTATAGACTAACTACCAGGGTACCTTGATCGAGCAGTCACAGAGTATATATATCAATATATAGCAAGATCTTAGCCTTCAAAAAGACTGCCAGAGATCGGTTTTTGGGTTTCTGGGTTACCCAGAAACAAAACCTTAACGGTCAATGCGTTTTGACCTTTTATAGCATTCGATCGGTTAATGTTTAGAGTTCTAGACTGCTCTGGTACTATATTACCCATGTCAAAGCATAATCTGATTAACAATTTACATCTAAAACAACTAACAGGAGAGATTTTTATCCAGTCAAACTAGGCTGTCAGGCATGTTCTTAAGCTTTCTGGGTTGCCTAGAAAGCTAGCGGTCATGGTCGGTTAACGATCTTTGACTGCTAATAACTTCCGATTCTGTGTTCCGATTGCTATTTAATCACTTCCAGTCCATTAACAACATTAAATACTACAACTACCAACTTTAAACACACCTAAACAGCAAACAGTTAGAGAGATAAGAGGGCTGACATTCTTTGTCAGACCCGATTTTGCATCTTTGACAGTTTTGCTTAAAACTCCATTTTGATGCTTTTAAATGTTATGGATTCGTGTTTTAGCAACCCAGATCACTTAATAACTTACTAATGAACATATCTAAACAATAACAACAACAATTTAACTTTCAGAATTTAACAATTTAACTAGGGTTATGTTTTTAACCTTTTTGAGTACTTTTTGCTTTCTTCCTCTTTATGATTCCGGTTCTAGCTTGCTGGGGGTTGTTTATGAGTCAGTTGGGGGTATACATTAAGTGTATCAAACGTGGCCTTATGTTCTTAGGTGCTATCCTTATATGATAAGTTCAAGTAAGTGTAAAAAACTTAATTCCTATCTCATTTTGACACGGCTATAACATTAAATGAAGAGGTTGTGTTATCAAGCCTTGAGGTAAAATTAGATAAGGCAAATCTTTTACTTGCCAAGTAAAAGATTTGTGCTTATCTCCTTTAAAACAAAACAAACTAAGGGTATTTTAGTCTTTTCGCATACATTAAGGGTATTTTGGTAATTTTCCACTTAATCCAAGGGTAATTTAGTCATTTCCTATTATCCTTAGAAAATTTAAAAATAATTATAAGCAATTAGGTTTTGTTACTTTAGAATTAGGATTTATAAATTAAATTAGGGTTTATAATTTAGGGTTAGGGTTTCCAAATCCCTAATTAGGGTTTTCTTAAAATCTTTTCCAATTAAATCTTTAATACATCATATTAAGTATATGTATACAATAATATATAACATTATTAATGTATCATGTTATATTTTTCATTTATTATAACCCTTAGGGTTAAAATTCCTTATTATCAATTAGGGTTTTACTTATAAAACCTTACATCCTATTTACACAGTTATATCGTATATGTTGCTTAATAATTATATATATTCCAATAATAATGTTAAATACACATCACACAAGATATTAATCATAGTTATATTTACTGTTTATATTAATATTCCTATTTAAAATTTAGAATATTACAATCACCCCCTCTTATAAGAATTTCGTCCCGAAATTGAAATTACAGCTTATGAAAACAAATGCAGAAAGTCTTCTTGCATTTTATCCTCCAATTCCCATGTAGCTTCTTCAATATCATGATTCTTCCAGATTACTTTAACCGATGATATAGCCTTATTCCTCTACACCTGTTCCTTTCGATCAACTATCTGCACCGAAACCTCTATATATGATAAGTCTTTCTCTATCTGAATAGGTTCATAGTTTATCACATGCTTATAATCGGGTTTATACATACGTAGTACAGACACATGAAACGCATTATGAATGTGTCCTAACTCTGGGGGTAAAGCTACCTCATATGCTACTTCACCTATTTTCCTTAATATTTAAAATGGGCCAATGAACCTCGGGCTCAGCTTTCCTTTTTTACCGAAACGAATTTTGCCTTTCCAAGAAGGTACTTTCAGAAAAACATGACTTCTAACATTAAACTCCCTTAGCTGTCTGTGTTGATCTGCATATTTCTTCTGCCGGTCTTGAGATGCTTGCAACCGTTGTCGTATAATTTGAATCTTCTCCGTGGTTTGTTGAACTAACTTAGGTCCAAGCATTTGTCTTTCCCCAACTTCATCCCAGCATAAAGGTGTTCTACACTTCCTTCCATACAGAGCTCCGTACGGTGGCATTCCAATACTGGCATGATAACTGTTATTATATGCAAACTCTACCAAAGGTAACTGGTCCTCCCAACTCCTTTTAAAATCCATAACGTAGGTTCTCAACATATCCTCTAGCGTCTAAATGGTTCTCTCACTTTGGCCATCGGTTTGCGGGTGATACGCTGTGCTCAATCTCAACTGGGTTCCCAAGTGTGCCTGAAGACTTCTCCAAAAGTTTGAAGTAAACCGTGGATCCCGGTCTGACACTATAGACACAGGAACTCCATGTCTGGAAATAATCTCTTTTATGTATAACTTGGCCAAGCGATCGAGATTATAAGTGACGTTGATAAGTAAAAAATGAGCTGACTTGCTGAGACGATCAACTATTACCCAGATAGCATTGTAGCCTTTCTTAGTGACAGGAAGTCCTACCACAAAGTCCATAGTGATTTTCTCCCACTTCCATTCAGGAATCGGTAGAGGTTGTAGTAATCCACTCGGTCTTTGATGCCCAGCTTTAACTCTCTAGCATGCGAGACACTTACCTACCCATTCTGCTATTTCTCTCTTCATGTTCGACCACCAAAAATGCTGACTTAAATCCTTATATATCTTAGTACTTCCCGGATGTATAGCAAACTTGGAACTATGTGCTTCAGTTAAGATTTCATCTTTCAATACCTGTACCGCTGGAACCCACACTCTATCTTCATACCTCAGTATTTCCTCCTTATCCAGTCGAAATTTAATGTTTTTCTCATGAGTTATCTCGGCCTTACATTTCTGACATGCTTCATCCTTCTCCTGCATCTCTTTGATTTTATCCAATAAAGTTAAGGTTGTTCCTACCACGTATAACTTCTGATTAGCGTTAGCTGGAGCTCTTACTTCAATCTCAAGTTTTTCAAATTCTTTTATCAGTGCCTCGTTGTTTGTAATGGTATTCAACCTTTCTTGATTCTTTCTGCTCAATGCATTTGCAACTACGTTAGCTTTACTAGGATGATATAGGATCTCACAATCAAAGTCCTTGATTAACTCTAACCATCTTCTCTGCCTCATATTCAACTCCTTCTGTGTAAAAACATACTTCAGACTTTTATGATCTGTGTATATTTCACACTTTCCCCCATACAAATAATGCCTCCATATTTTTAAAGCAAAAACTACCGCGGCTAACTCCAGATCATGAGTAGGATACCTTTTCTCATAATCTTTAAGTTGTCGCGAAGCATAGGCGATCACCTTCCCATGTTGCATTAACACACATCCTAAACCCCTGTGTGAAGCGTTACTATAAACTACAAGACCCCCAGTTTCATCTAGTAATGATAATACTGGTGCCCTACTCAGCAGTTTCTTCAATTCCTGAAAACTTTCTTCACATTTGTTCGTCCAGTTATACTTCATAGTCTTTCGAGTTAAATTGGTTAGCGGGGTTGCTATTTTGGAAAAATCTTTTATAAAACGACGATAGTACCCTGCCAACCCAAGAAAACTGCGAACTTCTGTTGGTGTTGTTGGTTGATCCCAATTCATGATTGTTTCTATCTTTGCTGGATCCACTGCTACCCCATTCTTATTAATTACGTGCCCTAGGAATTGAACTTCCTCCAACCAAAATTCACACTTGGAAAATTTTGCGTAAAGTTGTTCCTTTCTTAATATCTCTAATACCACTCTCAAATGTTCTGCATGTTCCTCCCGTGTCTTAAAGTATATTAAGATATCGTCAATAAACACCACCACAAATTTATCCAAGCATAACTTAAACACTCGATTCATTAAGTCCATAAAAGTTGTTGGTGCATTTGTTAACCCAAAAGACTTCATAAGAAACTCATAATGTCCCTATCGGGTCCTAAAGGCGGTCTTTGGTACATCTTCTTTTCTCACCTTCAGTTGATGATAACCCGATCGTAGGTCAATTTTTGAAAAATGCTCTGCTCCATTTAACTGATCAAACAAATCATCAATTCTTGGTAAAGGATACTTATTCTTGATGGTCAACTTATTTAACTCTCGATAATCTATACACAATCTTAACGTCCCATCCTTCTTCTTTACAAACAACACAGGTGGTCCCCATGGTGAAACACTAGGTTGTATGTACTTCTTATCTAAAAGCTCTTGTAACTGAACATGCAACTCCTTCAACTCTACTGGTGCCATCCTATATGGTGCCTTTGAAACTGGTGCTGTTCCTGGTGCAAGGTCAATCACAAATTCAATCTCCCTGTCAGGTGGAAGACCAGGTAAATCACTTGGAAACACATCCAGAAACTCATTTACTATAGGTATTTGGTCTAACTTTCCCCCTTCTTTCCTTGTATCCACCACATAGGCCAAATACCCTGTACCACCCTTCCGAAGCAATCTCTTAGCTTGCATAACAGTTAAACACCGAACTTGCTTCGGTAAACAACTTCCCTTAAACACTACCTTTATTTTCAAGGGTGTCCTTAAACTTACTTATTTTCGTTTGCAATCAATTACTGCCTTATGCCTACCCAACCAATCCATTCCCAATATTACATCAAACTCCCCTAGTTGTATAGGTATAAGGTTTACCGGTAATGTATGCCCCTGAATTGCTACACTACAATTCTTATGTACTGTATGAACAGGGACTATCTCTTTGTTAGCAATTTCTACATTGAAAGGTACATCTAGATCCTCACATGGTATTTTTAATATTTTAACAAAATCCACAGATGCAAACGAACAAGAAGCACCAGAATTGAATAACACATAAGCATTTACAGCATCAATTGGTATGATACGTGTCACCACATCTTGTGCTGCCACAGCATCCCTCACTGTCATGTTGAAAGTTCGTGCATTCGGACGATTCTGAGTAACTCCTGCAGTCGCTGCTCCTTGTTTATTGTTAGAATTCTGACCTCCTCCCACATTCACCTTCTTGGGTTTTGGATAGAACTTTGACATATGACCCTCTTCCCCACAGTTGAAACATTTGACACTCTTGCTCTTATCCTTCTTTTGTGGACACCCTTTGGAGTAATGCCCATCTTCTCCACAGGTATAACAATACATCCCTTTAAAATAGCATTCGCCTTTGTGATTCTTTCCACATATCTGACAGCGCTCAAACCGTTGATTGTTGTTGTTGTTACCTCCTTTGTTGGCATTGTTGTTAGGATTATAACCTCCTTTTCCAGGGTTATTTTGAAAAGCTACGTCCCACCTTCTCTTACAGTTGTTCCCACTCGTGTTCCCTTTTCCAGTAATCACCCTCTTCTCCTTATTAAATTGCAATAAAGCTTCTCCTTCTTTTTCTGTTATAATAGCCTTCTCCAGAATCTCCGCAAATATCTTTACCTGAAATGCCGATACTCTACTTCTAATTTGGGGTTTCAGTCCCCCTTCAAACCTCCTTGTCTTTCTCGCCTCAGTATCTACCTGATGTGATGCAAACCTAGCCAACTCGTTGAATTTGACTGCATATTGTGTAACTGACATCTCTCCCTGTTTCAATTCCAGGAATTGAACCTCTATACGATCTTGCATTGAAGTTAGAAAGTAATTGGCAAAGAAAAACTTCTTGAATTTGTCCCAATTAGTGGCACCTTCTCCAGCTCTCCATTTGTTTGCTTCCCACCAGTGGTTAGCTTCATCCTTCAAAAAGAAAGTAGCAAAGTCTACTTTTTGATCATCATTTACCTTAGTTACTTTAAACATCTTTTTCATCTCAGTAACTCAAGTTTGAGCTTTTATGGGTTCATCAGTTCCTCTGAACTCCGGTGGTCCCACTAATTTAAAGTCCTTAAACTGAGTTGTGGTTGGGTTATTGGGTGCAGCTGGTATCGCATTAGCTTGTCCTCCTTGTAAAGCTCCTACCAGAATATTTACCAGGGTTTGGGTAGGATTTGCCTCTTCCTGTTCCTCAATTTCCCCCCGAAGTCTTCTTCTTGGTCCCATTTATCTAAATATAACAAATAAGTAAGTATGAATACCGATTTAATAATTAAACATCCCAATTTGATAAACAAAAATTTGTATTTCACATGGCAAACCTATATATACATATCTAGTGACTCATTTTAGATCACTAGTTATATACACAACAGAAAGTAAACTACATAACCTATCCGACTAGCGATTTATCCCTATCACTAGCTATATTACAAATATATTATTATTTTTTCCTTATTCTAAAGTTCTTCCTTCTTCCTTGCTATCCTCCTTTTTAGCTTTTCTACCATCTTCTCATATTTCTTCAACTTTTTCTCCATATATTCAATTTCCTGAGCGACCCTAGATTCTGAAGGCCATTCTATCCAAGTATGGATAGGGAGTACTACTTGCAACGACACTGCATCAATTACTGGCTCTGCTATGATCAATTGACGGTCTTCTGACATCCTACAATCAGATTTATAAACTCGATTAGTATCTAAAAGAAATCATAACTTAATACTTTATTAGTATTCTTATCTATTAACTGTATTAACAACTTTCCCTCTCTCGAAATAACTCTATTTGAGCTCACCTCCTTTATTAACTAAATTCTTCCGAGGTTATAGCCTAAGGGTTTCCTCCTAAGGTTTCTAACCTAAGGCTTTGATACCAAATTTGTGACACCCCAAAAATCTCCACATTGCCTGTATTAGATTTGGTGCTCACGTAAATATTCTATAAGATAATAACTTCTATAAATCCAAAATTCACAGTATCCCAATCAGTTAAGAGTTATCGTCAGACCCATTATCATATCTGGATACCCTCACTTGGATGTATAGATTTACGATCTTACAGATATTTCTTGCATATCAATAATTCCTATCTATCTGACATTCACAGTACAAATGATAAGATTGTTCTTGGAAATGAGGAGCACCTCACTGCTTACAAAACTCCCAAGATCATTAAATACCCTCATTCAGATGTATAGTTTATATAGATACTATACTTGATACTATTTGATATGAATAAGGTAAAACCATTTAACTAATAACATAATAATATCTAGTTACACAGTGTTAAATTATTACATCAGAGAGATACCAAATTACATTCTTAATATAATAATTATTTGTTCTTATAAACTCACGTTTAACCACAAGTATTATTTCCTGAACCTTCGGGGTTATTCAACGCAACTGCAAAGGAAAAGAATAATAGCAAGGATGAGCTTTAAAATGCTCAACAAGTTTTAAAGAATTTCAATTTATACTCACACAGTGTCTGAATTGAACGAACATAAAGCTTAAATTATTTTCCACATTCCTAAGAGTCATAAAGACTTATAGGAGTTCTATAATTCCTAGAAGTCATAAAAACTTATAGGAGTTCTGTCATTCCTATGAGTCACAAAGACATATAGGAGTTCTGTTCGGATATTTCATAGGAAATCATCCTACCAGTCCAACACAATCAAAGTATATATGTATTCAGCAATATCGATTTTTCCACAGTTAGAAAAACTTGCATAAAAATAGAAAGTTTGCACATAGTGCAGAAACACTTGCTTTTTATCACGATAGGCTACTTAGGTTATTTGAAAGTATATTCACCACCTATATATATTATAACAATTATTAGAAATAATAGTAATTAATTTCTAATTAAAATACTAGTGTCTAGGTTGATATTGGAGTCCGTTTGGTACTTTACAGCTTTATAGAATATCTATCGAATTAGTTTTTTTAATAATTTTATTAAAAAGTTTTAATATCTTATTCATATGCTTCAGATATTATTTATCATAATTTCCAAATGCTCAAAATAATTTTTAAATAATTTAATATCATTTAAAATAATTTTTAAGTTATTAATATTATTTTTAAATATTTAATTAACCATTTAAAATGATTTTTAAATCATCAATATTATGTTTAAATAATTTATTTTATTTAATAATGATTTTTAAATCATTATTATCATTTTTAAATAAATTATTATTATTTAAAATGATTTTTAAATTATTAATATTATTTTTAAATAATTTATTATTAATTACTCTTATTATTATTAATATTTAAATATATTAAATATTAATCAAATTTTATGTCAAAATATTGAAAATTATTTATTATAAATAAAAATGATTTTTCAAATTTTTTTTATATTTATTTAATATTTATTTATATTTATATTTATTTATTTTAATTAATAAAATTAATTTTCAAATATTGCATGTCGCTAAAGACCTTTAGCGACAGAAGTGTCAACGTCCTGGAGCTCGGTTTGACTCAATTTTTCTGGCAATTAACTTACTTTCTGGGTAATCTAATTTGATGAAGTTGTAGTACTAATGTAGTAGTACACGTCCATGGTCACTTTGCTACCTAAAAATATCTCTACAAGTTTAGACAATCGGTCAAACCAACTACCCTACGGTTGCTCTTCCTTTCTGGGCTGCCCAGAAAGGTTCGGTCAACACCGGTCAACGACTCTTAGGGTCTTATATCTTGCCGGCCGGTTAATATTTTGGTGTTCTAGTCGTCGGGCTCTATAGACTAACTACCAGGGTACCTTGATCGAGAAGTCACAGAGTATACATATCAATATATAGCAAGAACTTAGCCTTCGAAAAGACTATCAGAGATCAGTTTTTGGGTTTTTGGGTTACCCAGAAACAAAACCTTAACGGTCAATGCGTTTTGACCTTTTATAGCATTCGATCGGTTAATGTTTAGAGTTCTAGAGTGCTCTGGTACTATATTACCCATGTCAAAGCATAATCTGATTAACAATTTACATCTAAAACAACTAACAGGATAGATTTTTATCCGGTCAAACTAGGCTGTCAGGCTTGTTCTTAAGCTTTCTGGGTTGCCCAAAAAGCTAGCGGTCATGGTCGGTCAATGATCTTTGACTGCTAATAACTTCCGATTCTGTGTTCCGATTGCTATTTAATCACTTCCAGTCCACTAACAACATTAAATACTACAAATACCAACTTTAAACACACCTAAACAACAAACAGTTAGCGAGATAAGAGGGCTGACATTCTTTGTCAGACCCTGTTTTGCATCTTTGACAGTTTTGCTTAAAACTCCATTTTGATGCTTTTAAATGTTATGGATTCGTGTTTTAGCAACCCAGATCACTTAATAACTTACTAATGAACATATCTAAACAATAACAACAACAATTTAACTTTCAGAATTTAACAATTTAACTAGGGTTATGTTTTTAGCCTTTTTGAGTACTTTTTGCTTTCTTCCTCTTTCTGATTCCGGTTCTAGCTTGCTGGGGGTTGTTTATGAGTCAGTTGGGGGTATACATTAAGTGTATCAAACGTGGCCTTATGTTCTTAGGTGCTATCCTTATATGATAAGTTCAAGTAAGTGTAAAAAACTTAATTCCTATCTCATTTTGACAAGTAAGGCTATAGCATTAAATGAAGAGGTTGTGTTGTCAAGCCTTGAGGTAAAATTAGATAAGACTAATCTTTTACTTGCCAAGTAAAAGATTTGTGCTTATCTCCTTTAAAACAAAACAAACTAAGGGTATTTTAGTGTTTTCGCATACATTAAGGGTATTTTGGTAATTTTCCACTTAAATCCAAGGGTAATTTAGTCATTTCCTATTATTCTTAGAAAATTTAAAAATAATTATAAGCAATTAGGTTTTGTTAGTTTAGAATTAGGATTTATAAATTAAATTAGGATTTATAATTTAGGGTTAGGGTTTCCAAATCCCTAATTAGGGTTTCCTTAAAATCTTTTCCAATTAAATCTTTAATACATCATATTAAGTATATGTATACAATAATATATAACATTATTAATGTATCATGTTATATTTTCCATTTATTATAACCCTTAGGGTTAAAATTCCTTATTATCAATTAGGGTTTTACTTATAAAACCTTACATCCTATTTACACAGTTATATCGTATATGTTGCTTAATAATTATATATATTCCAATAATAATGTTAAATACACATCACACAAGATATTAATCATAGTTATATTTACTGCTTATATTAATATTCCTATTTAAAATTTAGAATATTACACTGTCAGACCTCACTGCGTCGTGGCACCGCAGCACCGGTTCTGGGAAGAAACCGGGGGCTGCAGCGCCAGGCCAGTGCTGGCTGATGTGTCACGGCGCAGCAACACCGGTTCTGTGAAGGAACCAAGCGCTGTAGCTCTAGGCCAATGGCTTGCTGACGTAGGCTCAGCGCCGCAGCGCCAGTCTCCAGTTTAAACTTTATCGACGATGACCGAATATTAAGATCATAATCTACTTCTTAAACTTGGCACGGGCATTAGCTAGCTTATGCAGTGGAGAACGTTAACACAACAGCAGGATATCGATGATGATGCCATGGTAATTTTGTCATGAATTTAGCTTTAGGCATGTTTAATTACTTATGGTTTTGCTATTGTATCTTTTCTTCAGGAAGAGTTGCTCTTTGCAGGAGGTCTATAAATATGACTGGTAAGAGTTTCTAATCGTTTTCTTGTTGAGTTGTTTGATGTCATAGGCAATGGAGTTAATTATAATTTTAGATTTAATATATTTTTTTATATATAAATTTTAGTCACTCGAGCGATTTGTTTATTGTGTTGGTTAATTTATGGACGTGGATCGATTAATTTAAATAGTTTTGGTGATTTATATATACTGTTGTGTGTTGAGATATAAAACAGGTATAAACAAGTATAAATTTTTTGGAAAATCCACAAAACAGGCAATTTTTATTTTATTTTATTAATCAGCGACCGCATTCGGTCGCTGATACGTATCAGTGACAACGGGTGACTTGGGGATATCAGCGACAGTGGTAGTCGCTAATGGTGGTCGTGGACACATGGGCCACGTAAACAATGAGACGTGACTCAGCTTAGGGACGACATCAGTCGCTATATGTCGGTCGCTGATACTACGGTCGCTAAAAGTGGTCACCGTCGTGCAGTCAGCGTCCAAAATATATGCGACCACTATCTGCGACTGTTCCCTATCGCAGATGGGCGGTCGCTAATAATAAGCTTTTTTCTTGTAGTGTGCAGCGCCAACTAGCAGAATGGCCCAGAGAATTTTATTTAAGTGTTCAAAGTTCAGAAATGTAATTTAAAACCTAATGTAATGAACATGATAACGTGTTAATCATATATTGAGATGTTTAAACAGATTATTAACTTGTTAATGATGTTTTACGTGATTAATTGATAAGTTAAATACGTGGTTCAAACTCGTTATTCGTGAAGTCTGAATATGTGATTAAAAGTTAACATTTGTGGATTCAATTAATATAATCGGATCTAGAGTTAAGATAACAAACTCGAGGTGCTAGTTATGTTGTAATTAATTTGTATTGTGAATGTAATGGTATATAGGATTAATTGGAGAACGTGATTTATAATTGCAGCTTTTGCACGAGACAAGTTTTCTATCCCTGACTTGTTATCGTTATGCAAGTTTCTTAACTCTACTTTTAATTAAGCAAGTCTATAAATCCTATTATTTTATTAAACAAGTTCTTATTCATGTTTATTCAAGTTCAAGATTCCATATGAGACGTTTTAATTCTTTTAAAGCAATACTTCGGTTATACAATGCTTATTCAATTGTATACCTTTGAGATTCATTAATTGAGTTAAGTATCACTTTTATTGTTGAACATTGAATGACTAGTGAACCCTTCTTGATTCGACTAGTCCATAGTTAATGAACGTTCTAATTTCTAGAACTAGTATTGAGACTTATCCAAATCAAACTTCCTTTGGTGCGACTCTGATGTAAAACTGAGATGAAAAACCCTTTATAGGGGATTATTTACGCGTTAGCGTTGAAATGATGTGCACATACATGGTACTAAGGGCTGATCCTCCTAAATACGAGAAGTAGAGTCCATATAGTGTTACAATTGTTAAATGTTTAAAGTAAAAATACTTGATAACCTGGGACATAGTTCTTGGTCTTGTGACCCTCAAATATACTTTTTATTCTTGTATTCATTTCTTGATTCAAAAGTCGAGCTTTCTATTATTCAGAACTTATTGATATCTCGCATGTTGTTATTGTTATTATATTGTTATACTTGTGGGAAATCGTTGCTCACTCTTGCATAATAACATTGCAGCTAAGATTGAAAGAACTGACAAGCCATCCACTCGTAAGGGAAAGGATAAGGCAAACAAGTGATGAAGACTTGTTTATTTATTTGAGAATATTTTGTTGAAGACTTATGATATTATATTTAAGACTTAATTGTTTATTTATGTTTCCACTCTGATTTTTAAGATTAGTTAACATGGGATTGATTCAGTTATGATGTTGTAACCCTTTAAGGGGAGGATTAATATTTTAACTATGAGTTGCATTTATTATGGGTAGATAGATGTGTTATTATTGGACAGTGAATATCAAATCCTATGGAATTGAGTTATCCGGATTTAGGGGTGTCACAAATCCCATGACTATAGCATTCAAAACGATGCGTACATCTCACACAAGTTTTTATTTAAGGAGACATTATTATTGTTTCATTAGTTCACTTAAATTGTCAAAGAAAGAGGTGATTAGGATTCTTATGACTTCGTTCTAGATTGATTATCGTCAAAATAAGCAATTAATCCCATGACTATTGCGTTTAAAACAATGTTTACATCTCACACAAGTTTTCATTTAAGGGAGACATTTTTATTGTTTCATTGGTTCTCTCAAATTTTTAAAGAAAGAGGTGATTAGGAGTCCTATTACTTCGTTCTAGTTTGATTAGCATTAAAATGAGCAATTAATCACATGACTATCGCATTCAAAACGATGTGTACATCTCACACAAGTCTTTATTTAGGGAAACATTTTATGTTTTATTGTTTCTCTCAAATTATTAAAGAAAAAGGTGATTAGGTGTCCTATTAGTTCGTTCAAGTTTGATTAGCATCAAAAGGAGCATTCCCATGACTATAGCGTTCGAAATGTTGTGTACATCTCACACAAGTCTTTATGTAGGGAGACTTTCTTATTGTTTCATTATTATTTTTTTGCTAAATGTGTTGTGTATATAAAAGGGAACCAAAATTAAAAAGGCTAAGGGGCATACCCCAGGATATATAGTAAGTTCATCTGTTAACAGGCCAACAGATGAAAAGACTAAAAGAGGAATGAAATCCCAACTAGAAATACAAAAGAACAAAAGTTAGAGGATATAGAGAAATGTAATGAGTCATTTAACCAAAAAATTACATTAGCCAATTACAGTAGTATTGACAAAGAGCTATGGATTTTTTAAAGGGGTTACAAGTAGAGAGTCTAGCTTTGATCAAGTGAACAACATCCTTAGCTAAACTTTCAGCTGGGGTATAGGAATTTCTGTGAATTTTTGTTTTTCTGGCCTCACATACTTTGTAGAAAGAGACAACAACAGAGAGATAGAGAATGTGTTTAGTCAGTTTATTGCCTTGAAAGGAGATTAAGTAAGCCACAAGATCAACCCAGTTAAATGGAGCATTACCAAAATTTCCCAAGTTCAGAACAGTTCGTATGAGAGCTGATGAATAACCACAGTTAAAAAATAAGTGGTTAAATGTTTCTGGAAGCTGCTAGCATAGAGGGCATTGCCCAGGTTCTCCCCGAGTAATGAAAAGTTCGATCATTTGTTGGGAGCCTTTTGAGGATGCCAAGCCACATAATGAATGAATACCGAGGAACATGCATCCGGTGCCAAAGAATGTGAGTCCATGGAACAGATGGAAGCCTTGATCTGATACTATCCCATATGTGTCTAGCGTTTAGTTTATAGATATCACACGTTCCCCAAAGGATGGAATCTTGACTAGAGGCAAAGGCTGAAAGAGAAGCAAGTTGTCTTCGTAGCAAAATAACATCATGGTGGTTACTATGAGGAAGTACCCAAGTAGAGTTGTTGAGGATGAGACTGACCTTAGCCAAGTGAGGGATACGAGAGTTGGATAATAAACTTGGGCTAGAATTGATAGCTGAGCCATTTAGCCAAGGATCATGCCAGAAGGAAATATTATGGCCTGAACTAACATTGTAGTTCAAATGGTGAAGTGCAAGAGGTCTAATTTTTAAGACTTGCTTCCAGATCCACGAGCAGTTAAATGGGATAGGTATTTTGTATATAGTTCTGTCTTTCAATATAGTTGCCTTGATCCAATTAGCCCAGAGAGATTGAGGAGCAAACTGGATAATATGAGTCAGGTGAAGCATGAGAAGGGACTTGTTCCAGTCCAAAAGGCATTTAATACCCAAACCTCCTTCATTAGTGGGAAGAGTAACAGCAGGCCATGCAACCTTTGCACCATATTTATCAAAGGATGAACCCTTCTATAAAAATCTGCACAAAATAGACTGTATTGCTTTAATAACTGCTTTTGGCAGCAAGAAATTTCTGCTCCAAAAAGTCTGAATGGAGAAGAGGGTAGATTTTATCAATAGTAGCAGACCTGAATAAGAGAGTACTTTGGTTGTCCAGGATGAAACTTTGTGTGTGATTCTTTAAAGTAAGGGAGTAAAATTCGAGATAGAAAGTTTTGTAGAAATAAGGGGAACTCCCAGAAATTTATGGGGAAGGTGCCTAATTGGAAGTCCAGGGATGCTAATATATTTAGGGCAGAGGGGTGGTCAATGCCTGCAAGATAACATTGACTTTTGTGCACATTTGGTATTAAACCAAAAAATAGTGAAAAGGAATGAATGCAAACTAAATATTTTTTCATTGGTTCCCCCAAATTGTCAAAGAAAGGGGTGATTAGGTGTCTTATGACTTCGTTCTAGTTTACTTTGCATCAAAAAGAGTAATCCCATGACTATCGCGTTCAAAACGATGCGTACATCTCATACAAGTCTTCATTTAGGGAGATATTCTTATTATTTCATTGGTTTGGTCATATTGACAAAGAAAGAGTTGATTAGGAGTCCTATTACTTCATTCTAGTTTGATTTGCCTCAAAAGAATCAATCTCATGACTATAAAACAATGCGTACATCTCACGCAAGTCGTCATGTAGGGAGATCTTCTTATTGTTTCGTTCGTTCTCCCAAATTGTCAAAGAAAGAGATGATTACGAGTTCTATTTCTTTGTTCTAGCTTTATTGGCATCAAAATGAGCAATCTTATGACTATCACGCTCAAAAAGATGTAGACATCTCACACAAGTCTTCATTTAGGGAGAGATTTTTATTATTTTATAGGTTCGCCATCAAACCAAATATAAAAAAGAGTTACTCAAAAGATTTGGTTTTGAAGGATGAAATTCAAAGGCTACACCCATGAGCACATCAATAAAGCTTACACCTGATGACAAAGGTATTGATGTAGACTCAACAAAATATCGAGGTATGATTGGATGCTTATTATATTTAACTGCTTCTAGACCTGATATAATGTACAGTGTATGTCTTTGTACTCTATTTAAAAAAAAACCCAAAGAATCGCACTTAAATATTGTTAAAAGAATTTTTAAGTATTTAAGTGGTACTACTAATTTAGGGTTATTTTATCCAATATGCAATCACTTTGAACTAATTGGCTATTCAGATGTTGACTATGCAGGGTGCCAAATTGATAGAAAAAGTACAAGTGGTGCTTGTACGTTTTTGGGACAAAGTCTTTTATCTTGGCAAGTTAATCTTTATACCCACAGAAAATCAAATAGCAGACATCTTTATAAAAGCGTTAAGTGAAGAAAGATTTTGTATGTTACGAAGAGAACTTGGAATGTGCATGGTATAATATTGTTGAGATTTTGTGACATGCATCATTTAATTAATCTTCATTACACATTACATGCATATTAAAATACTGATTTACGTGCTCTATTAATGATGTCTGATACACAATTTTTTAAATAAAATCCTTGATTTATCGAACACGTAATCATAAAATCTTATCAACATTGTTTTTCAAAATTTGAAAAGACAAGGGAAGCGAACCGCCTGGTTCTCTCGGGAAGACGTATGTTGTCAGATGTCTAAATTCATGCCATATTCTCTCTCTTACTTTACCTATTTCCTTCATTATATGTCTGATCACTCTTGAATATTTTCACTTTCTGATTTTTCTTCTCTAACCAGAATCATAAAGTTTCTCTCTTCTTCTCCTCCATTCTCATAAACACTATGAGGACTCGCACCAACAAGAGATCGATTAATGACTCAGACGACGATCAACCCATGTTGCCGTCTCAACCCACAGTCGGTTCTTCGAGAAAATAAAAGAAGCTGAAGAAGGTGGTTTCTGTGGACACTACCTCAAAAAACTCTCTATCTTCAGATGAGTCCAACTTTAGTCCCTCCTTCATGAAGAAATCTTGTCCTTCTCGGCGAAAGAAGTCAAACATGCCTATACCACAACCCGAGTCTCCACTGCCTTTCGTAAACCCTTTCCCTTCTTCTAAAATTCTTGAAAATTTTGTTAATAGTAATGTTTATGAATCTCGTTTCAAGTCGATTGTTTATGGTCTTTCCTCCCACAGTTGCTTATCCTCGATTGGTACAACAAATTTATACTAATCTTGAGTGTCATGGTGATTTTTATACATCTTTTGTGAAGGATAAATCTTTGTATTTCACAGTTATGGATTTTGGTAGTATATTGAGTATTCCTTTTTATCGTGTCTGTCCCTTTACTTTGAAGGGTGCTGCTCATATTCCTTTTACTCCTCTTGAACAATTGCAAATTGTTATGGATAATCCCACTCTGCATGATGTTTTTAATCCTAAAACTGTTGATGTTTGTCCAACTGCATGTGTACTCCACAAATAGGTACGGTATAATTTGATGCCCCGTCTTAGTGGGGGTGCAGATTTTACATACCAAGTTTTGGTGGTTGTGGCAATGATTCTTAAAGGTGTGTCTTTAATCTGTCTTTTATGCTTTTGCAACATATGATGAGTTGTCTACGAAAAACAAAGACATGTCTGCCCTATAGTGCGTGTCTCACAAATTTTTTTTAACATTTCAAAATTTCTTTTGACAATGAAATTTCTAACTCCCTTGATTCTGGAAATTTAAAACAATCCCAGATAGCTTTGGTCGATGGACAGTTTGTTAGACTTGTCTCTGATCCTCCTGTTATACCTATAAATATCCCCTCTTCATCTACTCTGCCACAAACAAATTCATCTCCCAAAATCCTTGGTTTGTTGAACACTATTCTTTTAAATCAAAAAAATTTGAAAAATGATATGAATGACATCAAGACTCGACTCACTGTTTTGGAGAAAGGTAAATTACCTTTGGGTGCTCCTGAGATCAATAAGTTGTTTAATCATGTTGAAGATGAATTCATAGATTTGCAGGCTGGATTTGAGTTGCGAACAAAAGCCTTAGTAGAGGCTATGCAACAAAAAATGAATAGGAATACATGCCAATTGAGTCAAGAACTCAAATTTGTCAGTAATCAGGTGGGTGAGTTAGCAGATTTCACTGCTACCAGATTGAATGATGTGGCAGCCAAGTTACATTTTCAAAGGAAGTATTCATCCGTCACTGAATGGACTCACTGCAATTGGATGGCTGAATACATTGGAGACTTCATGGACTTACCTCTGCCGGATGCGACATTCATTCCTCGCCCTCCTCAATTTGCTACCGATCTTTCCTTTACAGAATGAGTTCATCGTGCCAATCATCATCCATATTTCACTCAACGTGCTGCACAGAATGCCAAGGTTGTTGATCTCGACTGAATTTCCTCTCTTTTTGATAGATGCCAATGGGGGAGACAAAAGGAGTGTTTTGGTCTGCTGAATGAACTTTTATTTATGGTTTGCTAAATTGGTTGTTTAAAGACTGGTATGTTTGTTTATGGGTTTTGTTGTTTAAAGACTGATTTTTAAGACTGATATGTTGGCAATTTGATAAGTTGATATTTGATAAATGATTTTGCGTATTAAAACTAACATATTTGCAGGTGACAGGTACTTAACAGAGGTACAATGGATTATCTGATTTTATTAGATTGATATTATACATAATTTAAATTCCTGAAATATAGTTGTTATACAATATGCATGGATTTAAGGGGAGCTATAATTCTTGGGTTGTCATCATAAAAAAGGGGGATAATGTTGACTTGGTCATATTCTATCCTTGTGTTTTGATGATGACTTGATTTTTGTACTAAATTCTTTCTATGGCTTTTCAGGAATTTGACAAAAAGGAACCTTGGTGATTTACTCAAATGGATTGAAGATTTCATTACCTAAGAATAAAATGTAAGGTCAATTGCATTAAGTTGATTTTCAATCAAGGCTTTAGGACATTTTATGTGCATTTAAAATAATATCTTATGCTTGTCTAAAATTGAGAGGAATTTTTAAATGACAAAAATGTTTTGCCAAACGATTGTTATAAAAGGTATTCTAATCATCTTTTTTTAGAAAAGACATAATTTTGATATATGATATAAAAGACAAGAGTTCTAAAAAGTCATGGAAAAATGTGACAGTAGTGGATATATATATATATATATATATATATATATAAATGTATATATATATATCTTCTAAAGAATCTTGGTGAAATGGACTTGGTTGAGTTAGATATCAGTGTACATGTGGGTATAACTAAAAGTGGTTTGGTGTATCACATTAAATCTATTTTGAAAGCTAAAGTCTTGGAACTCTGAATAATAATTATCCTGAAATGTTGTTTTTATCTTTTGGTAAAACTATCCGTATAAATATATTTGGATATATCCTAAAGTGGGATGGTTTGATAATGGACTATAGAATCTGATATGTATTAATTTCTTTCAACGGGATTTTATCTAATTAAGTTGAATGGGTTATCTCTTTGACTGAGTCAAGCATAAATAGTATATCTAACTTATAGATATCTATTATATTAATCATGATCCTAATATGTTTCAACGGATATCGTGTTAAAAATATTGAGGATATATCATATCTTAGTTGCAACGGTAAATAAATTATAAGCTATAAATAAATGAGCCTAAATCAGTTTGTGATACGATTACTCATTGCATTAAAATTAAAAGAGCTATTTGTTAATTGGTGCAATCTTTATTATCTGGGTACTTATATTCTGATATTTTATCAACTGATTTTCAGTGAGATTTAATTGGTAATATTTCTTTATTCTTTGATCATTGCATTACATAGTTGAGCCTTGCATTGTTAATTGATTATTTGCATTGATCATAGACCTCTATATTTGTAATCTATTTTTGATTAGACTAAGTGTAGTCTAAAGGTTTTATTACGTCTGGATTAGAGAAGTGTTACAAACAGGTTCAAGGAAGCAAATGTGCTTAAGGAGTGCATAGGTGCACAAGGAGCAAGAGTGCTCAAGAGAACTTAATTGTTATAATTATTGTAAGAATTTGCTTTGTAATAACTATTTATTTATAAAGAAATAAATAAAGTGGGTCTCCAATACTAGTTGGTATTGGACGTGGAGTAGACTACTATTATAGAGGGTAGTAGTTGAACCACGTAAAAATTCTTGGTGTTCATTTAATTGATTGTGTTTAATTTTATTGTTCACAAGAGATTAACTAAATTAGGTTTACACTCATAAGTTGAATATATTAATTGTATTAAGAAATTTAGTTATATAAAATTTCGTTTAAATTGATAATTTAGCAAACTGCATTTAAAAGTCTTTAAACTATTTCATTAATTCGGGGTCCTGGATTAATCATTCTAGCAAGCTGAATTAAGGACAAATTTTAACTTAAAATAAAAATCGGTCATAGTTGTTCCCACACTTATTCAACCCCCTTCAAAGTGTGCCTATCTGAATTTTAAATACCTAATGGAGTTTTACTTGCCTATCAATAGAAATTCCTTAAGTGATAGTAGTACAAATAATCCTTAGACTTGAGATCATCATAGTATCTTATGTACGATGAGTTATACTTTGACATGTCCCTTAAGACCCTAAGGGTATATCAAAGGGTATGCTTGGGTATAATAATTTATATATGGAGATAATGAATGATCAATAAAGAATCTATCGCTTCTAGTAAAAGAAGATAATGTCCTATGTGATTCGATAAATGACAACCCAATAGTCCTTGGCCAAGGCAGAATGAAATTAGAAAAGAGTTTCTAATTTGCATTATTTGGATTTAAGCATTTTAGGATCGAAATACATATAATTAAATAAAATAAGACTTGATAGTAATTACTTATCTTATATTTAATTCAGACATTGTATGGTGGATAGAATAAATTGTACGTAACTACTTACTCAAAGTTTCTTTTATGATTAATGTTGAAATCTATATTATCTGAAAAGTCGTTGATCGCTAAGGGGACTTATCTTTATTGTAAAATAAATGTTATTTATTTAAATGAATTATTATTTTAATTTATTTATTTAAATAAGATTAGAATTATTCTAATTGATTTATTCACAATCGGTTTAATATGAAGAACCTAAAGGGTCACATCATAAAAGGAAGAATGTTTATTAAAGAATCAAATGACATAATCGTAATAATGAGTTAAATATATTTAATTTAATCTATGGTGATAAAATAAATTAAAGAACTTAATATTTAATATTTAATATTTTGGAAATATTAAATATAAATTAATAAGAGGAGTCTTATTATTATTATTACTATTACTATTATTATTATTATTATTATTATTATTATTATTATTATTATTATTATTATTATTATTATTATTATTATTATTATTATTATTATTATTATTATTTAATTCCTAAAAGAGTTTGGAAATTAATTAATAATATACTCTCTCCCTCTCTCTCATATATATATATATATTCTTAATAAGATTAGAAGGCTAATTAATTAAAAGAGTTTAATTATTCCCAATAGGATTAGAAAACCTAATTAATTAAAAGGGTTTAATTAATTAATATGAAACCCTAATCCTAAATGGTTTATGAGGGTTGCCTACAACTATAAATAAGAAAGTCTTATTATGGAACTAGGTTATACACTTCACAGTTAATTCAGAGAGTTGGGAGAGTACACATATTCTATAGAGATAGAATTAGAGTTTAGTCATATACCCACCTTCTTCAATAACTATTCTTCCTTGGTGGATCACCTCTAGAGGCCAAACACTTGGGTGGCTTACATTGATCAAAGGAAGGAATCAATCTCGTGGATTCTAGTTGAATATAAAAGCAATTGGAGTATAACTTGTACCTGAGGAAGCTCGATTCTACAAGGGTATAATTTCGATCTGCTACTCCGTTTATAGATTGATAATCAAGCATAACATATGATCATGGTTTATGGTTTGTAAGAAAAATTTTAAAATAACTTTTATTACGCTTCCGCCTTATTTATGTAATTTGATTGCATGTATGCGTTTCTAGCAAACCTAACAGATTTGGCCCATGCATTCCTCAACCAGTATAGTTTCCAATCCCAGATGGCCCCTGATCGTTACCAAGTAACCAAAATTAAGAAACTGAGCAATGAATCATTCAGGGAATACGCACAGAGGTGGAGGCGAATGGCAGCCCAAGTTGGCCTGCCAATGAATGAAGCCGAGATGGTGATGACTTTTATTGACATCCAAGAAGCGCCCTATTACGAAAAAGTCCTTGCAGGGATAGGCAAACCATTCTTCGAAATGGTAAAACACTAGGAAATGGCTAAAATGGGATTGAAGTCCGACAAGATCAAAGACCTCACCGCCTTGGAAGCAGTTAGCGGAGCATATACAGTCGGTAAACTTCTCGGGCGCTCCCAAAAGGGTCCATAAAAGGAAGGAAGAAATGTCTCCTTAATATTGCAAGGGCAATCTACGAATAGGAACACTAACCCGCCTATAAAAAAGCAAGGCAACTATCCTATATTTCAGTCGCCTGCTAATCCCTGAAATCCTACGGCGCTGAGAGTTGCGAAAAGCAAGCGAAGAAGGTTGTTCACTCCTCTAGGGGGACTCTTTGGAAAATATATTGGCATTACTGGTAGAACAGAAGAAGATCATTGAGTTCGCTCCACCTACTGATCTTAATGGAAGATAATTTGATCCCAGTAAGGTGTGCTTATCATTCTGGAGCACAGAGGCATAACACTCAGGACTGTTGGACCTTAAAGAATAAGATTCAGAACCTGATTGATAGTAAGGAAATTATGGTGAAAATGCCGGATCAGCCTAATGTTTAGGATAACCCCTTCCTCAACATAATACATAGGGAGTCAATATGATCAATGCGGGAGGGCGAGAAACCCGCAAATACTTGAGGAAATTAAGAGAAGCCCCTATTATGGAAGATCTTGCAATATGGGGTTAGACGGAAGAAAGATATATGGTGGAGCAAGACTTGGCCTTAATCAAGGCACATATTGACCAATTAGCATACCTGATCATATATCAACATCAAGTGACTAGACAGCTGATCGACCAAGTCCTACGAGGGTAGATCAACACCACATCTTCTAAAGTTGTCACAATTCCAAGTAGAGATCAGACCCGTCTCCAAGAACAAGGCAGATGGACAGAAAAGATGGAGAGGGAATCTAGATTTCACCTCTAATGGGAATTTGCGGCAAAGCAAAAGTTTACCTCACTAGGACAGTCTAGGGAAGAAATCCTGTGAATGTTGATCAATGAAGGAAAGATCACAGAATTCTCACCACCCCCGGACCCTCGATAAAAGTGTTTCGACCCCAATAAGACATACTTATATCATTTAAACGCCCCTGGACATGCCATTAAGGAATGTTGGGCCCTGCGTCACTTAATCTAGAATCTGATTGAGTCAGGAGAGCTAGAGCTGATGAATAAAGCTGAGATCTTCCCCGAAGAAGAAATAATATACCATCGAGGGACTTGAAGTTCAGAGGAAATGGTGGTTATTATCCTTGACATAGAAGGAGCCTCTATTGTGCCTATAACCATTAGAGGAGTGTCGGGCAAGGGAGGAAAGATTCCTGTTTGAGATAGTTTCTCCAAAACCATTGATGTTAGCTCATTGGCCACAGATCCCCATTGTTAGTCTGAAAAAGGTGTCGTGGAATTACTAAGAATGCATAAGAATGGCAACCGATTGCACCCCCGTTTTGTTAAAGGATAATCTATTTTACCTCTCAGGGCGGATAATGAAGCCAACGGCCAAGATAATGGGAAAAGTGCCAGTGGGAAAGATCATAGATTTCCTCCATAAGATGGGACACAACGACGTAAGAACGGTAAAATAGCTAAAAGAAGCACCTCCTCAAATTTCCATCCTAGACCTGGTGTTAGCCTCTGAGGACCACCGCCAAATTCTAATCTAGGTGTTGGAGGAGGCACATCTGCCCAAAACCATTGATACTGAGAGGTTTCGACATCTGATTAGCCATATACTGGATAGTAATATAATATCATTCATTGACCCAATCACATCCAATCCCCACATGGAAAAAGGCCATGGCGAACTCATATTGTGCAGTTCGTTTGGAAGGGTGTGTATGGCATTTCTATGGACTTGGCATCGGCAGCATCTCCTGACGTGATCATCACAGTCAGCTTTGAGAAAGATCCAGTAACGCCCTGTTCTTAATATATTCTTGGCTAGCTAATAACCGCTCATGTGTGGACCACAGACTCAACCGTGTACTTCATCCATCAATCTCTGGGCTTGATCTTTATCGAGGCATCTTAAAAGGCCTATTCCAGCGTCATTTTTATAGAGTACATCTCCGCTCAGATAGAACTTCATAGCCATCTTGTGAATCCGCTTTCGTCCAACTAAGCTTGCCCCAACGGGTGTAGATCTATCTCGCAGATATTCCTTTATGTCTTGATACCAAGGCTGTTTGATAAGAGGTATTTCACCTGATACTTCTCCAATGTAATTCTCATATGTCGAGGCCTTTTGGCTTGTGAATTTGATGTCCGAAATTCCTCCTACCATATATGTGGATCAGGGAAGCCAACGTTGCCAGTGCATCAGCGAAGTCATTCCTACCTCGAGGGATGTGGATGAAAGTTATCTCTTTAAACTCTGTGGATATGTTGATAACTTGCAATTGATAGGGCAAAAAATGCAGTTCTTTGGTGTGATACGTCCCGGTAGTTTGTATAATGACCAATTTGGAATCCCCAAAGACTAGTAAACGCTTGATACCCATGGACTGAGCTAATTTTAGCCCCATTATGCAGCCCTCATACATAGCCGTGTTGTTGGTGTTGACAAACTGCAACTTGGTAGCCACATGATACTGTTCTCCTGTACCAGAGATAAGGACCGCCCTAGCTTCGGCACCTTCCAAGTTCACTGCTCCATTGAAATACATTTTCTAGGGTTGGACGGTATTCTCATGATGGATTTGTTGAATGGTCATGATCCCATCATCTGGGAAATAAGTTTCCAAGGGTTCAAAATCCCGTGACGGTGCTTCGGCCAATTGATCTGCAATACCGTGACCTTTGATAGACTTCTGAGTTCGTAGACAATGTCGAACTATTGGAGGATCAATTGCCATTTGGACAATCGATAATTTAACATTGGTTTGTTGAATACATACTTCAGTGGATCCATGCAGGATATGAGATAGGTCGTGTGCCCATGCAGATAGTGCTGTAGCCTCATGGCGGCCCATGCTAACGCACATCACGTCTTCTCAATCAGAGTGTACTTCTGTTCGTCACTGCTGAATCTTTTGCTGATGTAGTAGATAGCTCACTCCTTGCCACTGTCATCTTTCTGTCCCAGCATACAGCCCATTGCATTGGCATTCAAGAGTTCGATAGCAACATGATATTGTAAAGGGTACTTTAGCAATGGTAGGATAATAATGAATCACAATTGAATAAACATCACATATCAAAGTCACGCTTTCAGGAAGAATTAGAAAGCTTAATCAAAACATAGGCATTGGACATTATAAGAACCCTTGCTTGAATATTAATAAGCCAAGGTTATAAAATTTGCTCAATAAAAGAGTAGAGTTAGGAAACTTGCAAAATTATAAACAAGTTAGGAATAAGGAACTTGCCTCGCGCGTTAGCTATACAATAACAACTCACGTTCTCCAAATATCCTACACATACCATTTAAAACAACAATACCAATTAGTTACATTACAAATATGTTTTTTTGGTTTAATTCCAACTTTAGTTAAGTTATAATCTGTAGCTTAAGGTTTGACTACCCTAACAACATAACGTGAAACTGAAATCTCTGTTATCATACAACATAAGACTTAGCACCTAAACCACGTTACTAAACCCACAAATATTAAGTTCAAGTCTTTCATAACTTATTATTATCATCCTTGTGATCACATTCTGAAATCACATCTTAATACCTATTTTAAGTTTCACTATAATCATATAATGAGATTATATAAACAACCTCAACATCGCACACTTAAAAGTTCATTTCTGGGTCAATCTGCAAACACCCGTCGGGCGCGCATTTTTTGAACTAGAAACTCCGTCGGGGTAAAGTACCTGCCAGGGCGCAGTTCATTGCACTGAAAACTCTACCGGGGGGGGGGGGGGGGGGGAACCCAAGATTCAAAACTTGCAGTTCGCGAACAACACTGCTCCCAGCCAAAAACTCTCAATTTCTTCATTTCGAAAGCAATTTAAACATACCCAGAAATTATAAACTTAAGCAAAATAAAACTTAAATTTTATAACATGATTATAGCATCACAATCAACCTAACAACTAATCTAAGGACCCAAAAATCAATGTTCATGCCAATTTCTTTATATTTAACATATTTAGCTAATTCAACTCTCACGAAATCATTTCTCAACCAAATTGAATCATTTAACTTGCATTATTTTCGTATTTGAACATATTAACACGAACAATCATTAATTTACAATTTATTGCATGAATTAACCATCAATTTTGCCTCCAAACATCATCTTTAAACAACATATATCAGATTAAATAAACCCATTAACACAAGAAACTAATTTCTCAACAAATTAACTATAGAAACTCAATTACAGAGAATTTAGAAAAAAAAACTAAGAACTTAGAAAAAAAAACTAAGAACTTGATAATTAGAATCTTACCTTTGATTTTTCCTTAAACTTAGAATATATGATTAGAAGAGCTTGGTTAAACCTTCTTCTTCTTCTTAGAGAATTTTCCTCTCAATTCTCTTAGTTCTTTGTATTCTTAGACTTAGGAAGTATACATAATAATAAAACTGATAAAAGGATTTACACTCACCCATCAGTTATACAAACAAAAAGTTTTATCAGTTAAAATATGCCAAAGGTCATAAGGCCTTGTTTGGCTTAGCTCCCAAAAACCAACTTAAACTCCTTTCTAATTTATTTTTATTAATCTCTTATATAATTTTCTTATCACACCCATTAGCCAAATAAATTATTTAAAATTAATTTATTAATAAATCAAATCACACTTTATATAATTACTTGATCAATATAATACCAATTTTATTTGACAGACCATTAGCCTTATAATTTAATTATTAAATTAAATTAGAATATTTTTATTACACTATATTGTAATTATTTAACAATTTGCTAATCCTTTAATTAAATTATTTAATTAAATTAAGACATCACCAACACACTAGCATAATAAAATACGAACAAATTATAAAATTATTTAACATCAATTTAATTAATATTATCACACTTATT
Source organism: Panax stipuleanatus (assembly GCA_020205555.1). Lineage (NCBI taxonomy): Eukaryota > Viridiplantae > Streptophyta > Magnoliopsida > Apiales > Araliaceae > Panax > Panax stipuleanatus. The sequence continues at coordinate 7,821 of JAINUT010000630.1, read as the reverse complement.
TAAATTATTCCACAACGACTTCCATCATCTATTTATTTTATTCAATAACTAAACCAACTAAAATATTTATTTAATTTAATAAATATTTAAATTGTTACAAAATTCACGATCGTTACATCCTTCCCTTATTAAAAGGATTCTGTCCCCAGAATCACAACGTAATTAATTCATTTGTTACATTATTCCCTCCTTAAAAAGATTTTGTCCACAGAATCGCTATACAAAGATTAAGCAAATAAATGAGGATAGTTTTTCATCATCCTATTTTCGAGTTCCCACGTAGCTTCTTTAGTGTTGTGGTTTCTCCATATTACCTTAAAAGAATGTATTACTTTGTTTCTGAGAACTCACTCTTTCATGTCAACTATCTGAACAGGAACTCCTTCATAAGACAAATCCTTCTCAACTTGTAACGGTTCATACTCTATAATATATTTGTAGTCAGATTTATACGGTTGTAGCACCGAAACACGAAAAACATTGTGAATATGTTCTAACTCTGGAGGTAAAGCTACCTCATAAGCAACTTCACCTACTCTTGTCAAAACCTTGAAAGGCCCAATGAACCTTGGACTTAGTTTCTCCTTCTTGCTAAATCTTATCTTCCCCTTCTAGGGAGATATTTTTAGGAAAACATAACTTCCTGCTTTAAATTCTCGCTTTTGTCGGTGTTGATCCGCATACTTCTTTTGTTGGTCTTGAGCAGCTAACTGTTTGGCTTTTATCTCTTTGATAATCTCTGCAGTTTGTTGTACCAGTTCAGGTCCTAGCAGTCGGCGTTCACTAACTTCATCCCAACATAGTGGAGTTCTACATTTTCTTCTGTACAATGCTTCGTAAGGCGACATGCTAATACTCACGTGATAACTGTTGTTGTAGGCGAACTCAAGTAAAGGTAAATGGTTGTCCCAATTCCTTTTGAAATTCATGACACAAGCTCTTAGCATATCTTCCAATATCTGGATTGTCTTTTTACTCTGGCCATCGGTTTGAGGATTGTACGCTGTGCTCATTCTCAACTGTGTTCCCAATCGTTCTTGCAAACTTTTTCAGAAATTTGATGTAAAACACGAATCACGGTCTGACACAATTAACACTGGAACACCGTGCCTTGAAACGACCTCTTTGACATACAAATTTGTCGACTGATCTAAACTAAACCTAATCTTGATGGGTAAGAAATGCGTTGATTTCGTCAGTCGGTCCACGATAACCCATATCGCATCACAACCCTTTTGAGTAGTTGGAAGACCTACCACAAAATCCATCGTAATCTGCTCCCACTTCCATTCTGGTATCTCTAATAGTTGCAACAAACCACTTGGCCTTTAATGTTCTGCTTTCACTCTCTGACAGGTTAGGAAACTTGTAACACATTTATCAACCTCTCTTTTCATATTTAGCCATCAAAAATGTTGTCGAAGGTCTTGGTACATTTTTGTACTCCCCGGGTGAATTGAATATCTCGAGCTATGAGCCTCGCTAAAAATTTCATCTCTGACTTCTTGTACTGGCGAAACTCAGATTCTGCCTTCAAACCTTAACAACCATTCAGAATCGATTTTGAATTTAACTTCCTCCCCTTCGGACACTTTCTACCTTATATTGTCACATTCCACATTTTGAAGTTGAGCTTCCTTTACCTTGTCCAGTAAGGTTGAACGAGTTTCTATCTGAAACATTTTTTCCTCCAACGCTTTTGGATATTTTACCTCCAATTCCAACTTCGCCGTTTTTGAGATTAGCTCTTCCTGAGCAGTTAACAAAGATAACTTTTCCCGGCCCTTTTCTACTTAAAGCGTCGGCAACCACATTTGCTTTACCCGGATGTTAAAGGATTTCGCAGTCGTAGTCCTTGATCAACTCTAACCATCGCCTCTGACGCATATTCAAATCTTTCTGTGTGAAGATATACTTCAGACTCTTATGGTCTGTATATATCTCACACTTCTCTCCATAGAGATAGTGCCTCCCGATCTTCAAAGCAAACACTACTGCAGCTAACTCCAAATCATGGGTTGGATACCCTTTTTCATAGTCCTTCAATTGTAGCAATGCATACTCAATGACCTTGCCGTTTTGCATAACCACATAGTATAGTCCCTTATGCGATGCATCGCTATACACCACAAAATTCCCCGTATTATCTGGCAGAGACAATACGGGTGCCATACTTAACCTCTTCTTCAATACTTAAAAAACTTTCTTTGCATTTCTCTATCCAAACGAACTTCACTACTTTTCTCGTCAAATTCGTCAACGGATTGGCAATCTTGGAGAAATCTTGAATAAAACGGCGATAACAACCTGCTAATCCCAAGAAACTCCTTACTTCTGACGGTGTCTTCGACTGATCCTAATTTATCACAGCTTCAACCTTTGATGAATCCACCAAAATTCTGTCCTTGTTAATCACATGCCCAAGAGATTGTACACGCTCCAGCTAGAATTCAAATTTTAAAAACTTTGCTTATAACTTCTCTCTCATTAACGACTCTAACGTTACCCTCAAATGCTCCGTATTCTCCTCTTAGGTTTTGGAATACACCAAAATGTCATCGATGAACACCACTACGAATTTATCCAAGAATAGCTTAAATACTATATTCATTAGGTCCATAAATGCTACAAGTGAATTCGTTAGACCAAATGACATGACCAGGAACTCTTAATGACCATATCGAGTTCTGAACGCTGTCTTCGGTACATCCTCTTTCCTCACCTTCAATTGATAATATCCACTTCTCAAATCTATTTTCAAGAAGTACTTCGATCCTTTCAATCGATTGAACAAATCATCAATCATTGGCAACGAGTATCTATTCTTGATAGTGACCTTATTCAGCTCCCTATAATCAATTTTAGAGCCGCATTGACCCATCCTTCTTCTTGACAAATAACACCAGTGCTCCCCACGTCGATACGCTCAGCTGGATATATTTCTTATCCAATAACTCCTGCAGTTGAACCATCAACTCCTTCATCTCCACTTGGGCGATTCGGTATCGGGCCTTTGATATAGGGGCAGCCCTTGTTACCAAATCGATCACGAACTCAATCTCCCTATCAGGCAGAAGTCCTGGCAAATCATCCAGAAAAACGTCCGCAAAGTCTCTAACAACTAGTATCTCCTCTAGCTTCGCACCTACCTTTCGAGTATTGACTATGTAGGTTAAATATCCTATATATCCTTGTCTTATCAACCTCCTGGTCTACATCATCATCAGATAACTCGCTTGTCTAGGCGATTTGCTGCCATAAAATACACCTTTGACTTCTTAAGAGTCATAAGGTTCACACACTTCTTTTAGCAGTCAATTATCGCCCCATGGTTAAACAACCAATCCATTCCCAAAATACCGTCAAACTTCATGTCGACGTCGGGAAATAATTCGCGGGTCGGGTCACAACCCGGATCTTTCTCTCTTCCTAAGTTATCTCTACCCTTACTCTTTTTATTTACGAAAAAGGTTTTGAATGGTTTTTTAGGAAAAGGCTAACATGTACCATATCGAGGATTTGAACGTTTTATAAAGTCGCCAGTTGGTATATTTGAAATGGTTGTACCAACTTAACCGAGTTTTGTTTGAAAGAGGCCCAATTGCTAAACAATGCCAAAACCTGATCTTTAAAAACAAAGTTTTGAGTTCGGGGGCTTGGTTAAGTGTGGGGAAGGTGTTAGGCACCGCACAACTCCCGTGTAAACACAGTACCACATCTTTTCAATATTTCCCTTTAAAAAATTGAAATGTGTGTGTGAATGCTGTTTGAAAATTGGGCTTATGTTGAATGGAAAGCATGTCTATACATCGTTGAACCTATATATGAAAAGTTTGATTTTATTTGCAAAAAGCTTTTGATTTGATTTGCAGAAGTGTTTGATTTGACTTTGCAAAAACTTTTCTTTTCGATGAGATTATTGAATGATGTTTTGAAAGAAGGTTTTCAAACCCTTACGCTAACATAGGAATTGAAGCATATTGATACTTTAGTTTTATCTTTTCAGCCTTAAGGCTCAATTTGAATGGTGATTATCGGGCTGCCAAGCATCCTCGACCACAACATATATACAAGTGTCGGTCTCCTCATGGGCATGATAGCCATCGAAGGGACTCTGAAATGATAAACCATATTTTCACTATGTTGAGACCTTAAATCCGGATAACCGTTTTAAGGTCTTTTGTATGTACATTTTTACAGAGAAAACTGGCAGGGTACATCTGTAAAGTGGAGTTTGTCTATCGTGGGAATCAGATTCTGATCTATTTGATCATGAATCCCACTATTTCTATGCTCACATAGGGAGGATAATAAACCTGCACAGCACAAATTTGTACAGAAATATATCCAAATATTGCCAGAACCAAGGATTCATTCAGTAAATCCTGGTTCGCACATGGCCGAAGCTTGTCGTTCCCACTAGATAGCGATCTAAGGGACGCGAGGTTACTTTCATAACTGAAACTAGAAAAATGCTAGATTTAAATAAATCTCAGCCATTCTAGCTTCTCGGTTCCTTCTGTACCGATTTTGAACCGTTTGAAAGCAAGAGTTGGCGAGATTTAAATAAATCTAGTTCGCCTGCAGATAAGTCAGTGCTGATTCATATAAAATGAATATTTTAATCAATAATTTAATAAAAGCGAGTAAAGCAATATATATACAATTATATATATGAAAGCTGTAAAGGGCGAAGGGTTTTCACACTGGTGCCCGGATAGGAATTGAAATATATATATATATACATATATATATATATATATATATATATATATATTTATAAAAGTTGTATAAAAGCCACGGAATGATCCAGGCTGGACAGAATTAAAATATATATAGAAAAACAGTAAAAAGGGCGATGGGTTTTCACGCTTGTGCCCAGACTGAAATATAAATATTTACAGAAATGTAGTCAACTAGGACTCGAAAGATAACCCAGTAATGGTGAATGATGCCAAAAACATTAAAATGGCCACAGAATAATCCAGGCCGAACCGGAATGTCAATGTACGGAAAAGTAGTCAAATAAGACTAGAAAGATAACCTAGTGTGGTGAAGGCTGCTTATATATGCATATTTATATATAAAAGCAGTAAAAAGGCCACAGAATGATCCAGGCCGAACTAAAATATAAATATATATATATATATATATATATATATATATATATATATATAGAAACGTAGTCAACCAAGACTGGGAAGATAACCCAGTGTGGTGAAGGCTGCTTATATATGCATATTTATAAATAAAAGCAGTAAACTACCGCTGATTTGATATTCGGGCTTGACAGAATTGAAAAGTTAGTATATATATATACAGTTAAATATATACAAAAAAGCCAAACCTGGACTGGGAAGATAACCAAGTCCGGCAAAGTTGCTAATAACAAAGATGCAAGTATATAAAAAAGCTGTCGGAAGCGACGGATCGTAAATTTGAGTTTTAGAAACACCAGAAAATGAGTTTATGTATAAAAATGTACCAAAAGTTGACAAAAACGGCCACGGAACTGAGTTCTGAGCATATGTAGAAAACAAACTTGATATACAAGTGTATAACAGTGTAAAGAAGTAGTATTAACTTGTTTATCGTAAAAATACTCACTATGGACTGCTACACGGGCTTTTTCCCAAATCATAGGCTTTAAACGTCCGAATCTACCCGTTATTTTTTTATATGTGGTAGTATTTGAGTATATCTACGTGTTAGAGTGAAAAAATTTGGGTTTAGAAGACAAGAAATTAGACAGAAAACCAAACGGGCAGGGGTTCAGAGCATTTTTGATTTTTTAAATGAGAGGGGGGTGCAGCTCTATATATAGGCCAGGGAATCTCCACTCTACCTGCTGCTGCCGCAGGTGGAGGTGCGGCTCCACGTGGTGGGGCCCATGTGGCCGGTCTCATTGTCTCGAAGTACGTCCACTCCGAGCAACTCGAGGTCTGATTTAAAACTTTCTAACTTTTGATCGGAGTGTCCGTTTGAGGCATGATATACCTTTTCAAAAAGCCCTCGCCGAGAGTGTCACAATGATATGGGATAAAACATTTTTCGGGTCTAAGAAGACGGGTTCATAACCTAGTATTCGATTCCTTGCAATTTTTTTGTTGAGCTGTCTTGCGATGTTTGCACTCGGGATCATTGTTATGGTTCGTTCTGACCTTGGTGGCATCAATTCGGCTTGAGTTTGACCGAATTGGCTTAGAGTTGGTAAAATAACTATTTTGCCCCTCTCGGGGTTGCCTTCAGTGTCGGCATGGCTTTCGGTTGACTTCCTGGGGCTGTTTTCAAGACTTGGATCCCATTCGAGTCTATTTGTCCACAGTGTTGTCTCTGAGGTTGACTTGGTCGCTCCAGGTTTTCCTCTGGAGATGTTATGATCCTTCAAGATTTGTTCTGAAGTAGACCTGACTTCCTGGGTTAAGACCGGGGCTGACCTGCACTTCCAGGGTTGATACCGGGGCTGACCTACACCTCCCGGGTTAAGATCGGGGCTGACCTGTACCTCCAAAGTTGAGACTGGGGCTGACCTGTACCTCCTGAGTTGAGACTGGGGCTGACCTATACCTCTTGGGTTGAGACCGAGGCTGACCTGTACTTCCCGGGTTGAGACCGGGGCTGATATGTACCTCCCGGGTTGAGACCGGGGCTGATCTATACTTCACGGGTTGAGACCGGGGTTGACCTGTACTTCTCGGGTTGAGATCGGGGTTGATTTGTACCTCTTGGGTTGAGACCGGGGCTGATCTGTACTTCCTGGGCTGAGATCGGAGCTGACTTGCACCTCTTAGGTTGAGACCGGGGCTGACCTGTACCTCCCGGGTTGAGACCGGGGCTGACCTGTACCTCTCGGGTTGAGACCGGGGCTGACTTGTACCTCCCGAGTTGAGACCGGGGCTGACCTGTACCTCCAGGGTTGAGACAGGACTAACCTGTACTTCCCGGGTTGAGATCGATGCTTATCTGTACCTCCTGAGTTGAGACCAGGGATGATCTGCACCTCCCAGGTTGAGACTGGGGCTGGTCTGTACGTCTCGGGTTTAGACTGGGGCTGATCTGTACCTCCTGGGTTGAGATCGGGGCTGATCTGTACCTCCCGGGTTGAGACCGGGGCTGATCTGAAGGCCCAGTATTGAGATCAGGGTTGATTTGATGACCCGATATTGAGACCGGGGTTAGTTTGATTGCCCGATATTGAGACCGGGGTTGAGTTAAAGGCCCGATATTAGGACCGGGGTTGATTTGATGACCCGATATTGAGATCGGGGTTGGTTTGATGACCCGGTATTGAGATCAAAGTTGGTTTAATTGTCCGGTATTGAGACCGGGGTTGAGTTGAAGGCCCGGTATTGAGATCGGGTAGGGGAGGTAATGCATGATATTGTATGTCATCCGTGTCAGATATTGTCGAGGGGGTAGAGTTATCACTTATTGATTACGTTATTTTCTACTGGGGATAACGACTCCCGTGATAACCCTTGTAACAGCATTATCATTCGGCTCCTGGTAGGACATCCACCGATAGATTTATCAAATTTTGGCTGCCATTGCAGATTGTTCTCGTCTCATTTTGCTGGGGAGGTCACTAATAGGCTACCTCAAACTATTTTCATCGCTTTCTGTTGGGGATGACATCATCCATGATAGCCTAGGTGACTCTGATGGGGATGACATCGTTGCCACCGAGTTATTCCAATGAGTGCTCCCGATGCCTAGTTTGACGATCATCTACACCGGTAGTTGGCAACAAGGGTTTGAATTACCAATCTTTCTTGGTGCTCCTTCTGAGGATGTGTATAACAGATTCCATCATCGGGGATG